>CAUYQU010012963.1:0-32722 GCA_963574635.1 Cheracebus regulus | reverse complement strand
TGTTTAGGTTTTCTTCTAGAGTTTTTATGGTGTTAGGTCTCATGTTTAAATCTTTAATCCATCTTAAGTTAATTTTTGTATAAGGTGTAAGGAAGGGATCCAGTTTCAGCTTTTTGCATATGGCTAGCCAGTTTTCCCAATGCCATTTATTAAATAGTGAATCTTTTCACCATTACTTGTTTTTGTCAGGTTTGTTGAAGATCAGATTGTTGTACTTGTGTGACATTCTTTCGATACCTCTGCTTTGGTACCAGTACCTTACTGTTTTGATTACAGTAGACTTGTAATATAGTTTGAAGTCAGGTAGCATAATACCTCCAGCTTTGTGTGTGTGTGTGTGTGTGTGTGTGTGTGTTTTCTTCTTAGGATTGTCTTGGATATGCAGGCTCTTTTTTGGTTCCATATGAAGTTTAATGTGTTTTTTAACCAATTCTGTGAAGAAAGTCATTGGTAGCTTGATGGGGATAGCATTGAATCTATAAATTAACTTGGGCAGTATAGTCATTTTCATGATGTTGATTCTTCCTAACCATGAGCATAGAATATTTTTCCATCTGTTTGTGTCCTCTCTTGAGCAGTGGTTTGTAGTTCTCCTTGAAGAGGTCCTTCACATCCCTTGCTAGTTGTATTCCTAGATACTTTATTCCCTTTGTAGTGATTGTGAATGGGAGTTCACCGATGATTTGGCTCTCTATTATTGGTGTATAGGAATGCTTGTGATTTTTGTACATAGATTTTGTATCCTGAGTTGCTTAACAGCTTAAGGAGACTTTGGGCTGAGATGATTGAGTTTTCTAAATATACAATCATCTCATCTGCAAACAGGGACAATTTGATGTCCTCTCTTTCTATTTGAATACTCTTTATTTATTTCTCTTGCCTGATTGCTCTGACCAGAACTTCAAATACTATGTTGAACAGGTGAGAGAGGGTATCCTTGTCTTGTGCCAACTTTCAAAGGGAATACTTCCAGTTTTTGCCCATTCCGTATGATATTGGCCGTGGGTTTGTCATAATAGCTCTTATTATTTTGAGATACAATCCACTGATACATGGTTTATTGAGAGTTTTTAGCATAAAGGGCTGTTGGAGTTTGTCCAAGGCCTTCTCTGCATCTATTGAGATAATCATGTGGTTTTTGTCTTTGGTTCTGTTTATGTGATGGAATTATGTTTATAGATTCACAGATGTCAAACCAGCCTTGCATCCCCGAGATGAAGCCAACACTATTGTGATGCATAAACTTTTTGATGTGCTGTTGGATTTGGTTTGCCAATATTTTATTGAAGATTTTCGCATCAACATTCATCATGGATATTGGCCTGAAATTTTCTTTTTCAGTTATGTCTCTGCCAGGTTTTAGTATCAGGATGATGTTGATCTCATAAAATGAGTTAGGGAGGATTTCCTCTTTTTGTATTATTTGGAATAGTTTAAGGAGGAATGGTACCAGCTCCTTTTCAAACCTCTGGTAGAATTCATCTGTGAACCCATCTTGTCCTGGACTTTTTTTGGTTGGTAAGCTATTAATTGCTTCCTCAATTTCAGACCTTGTTATTGGTCTATTCAGGAATTCAGCTTCTTCCTGGTTTAGTCATGAGAGTTTGTAAGTGTCCAGGAATTTATCCATTTCTTCTAGATTTACTGTTTTATCTGCATAGAGGTGTTTGTAGTAATCTCTGATGGTAGTCTGCATTTCTGTGGGATCGATGGTGATATCCCATCTATCATTTTTATTACATCGATTTGACTCTTCTTTATTTTTCTTTTTTATTAGTCTGGCTAGTGACCTATCTAATTTTGTTGATCTTTTCAAAAAACCAGCTCCTGGATTTATTTATTTTTGAAGGTTTTTTTGTGTCTCTATCTCCTTCAGTTCTGCTTTGATCTTACTTATTTCCTGCCTTCTGCTAGCTTTTGAATTTGTTTGATCTTGCTCTTCTAGTTCTTTTGTGACATTAAGATGTCAATTTTCTCTTTCCTCATTTCTCTGGTGGGAATTTAGTGCTATAAATTTTCCTCTAATTGCTTTAAATGTGCCCCAGAGATTCTGGTACGTTGTGTCTTCATTCTCATTGGTTTCAAAGAAGATCTTTATTTCTGCCTTCATTTCATTATTTATCCAGTAGTCATTTGGGAGCAGGTTGTTTAGTTTCCATGTAGTTTTGTGGTTTTGAGTGAGTTTCTTAATGCTGAGCTCTAATTTGATTGTACTGTGGTCTGAGAGACTATTTGCCATGATTTCCATTCTTTTGCATTTGCTGAGGAGTGTTTTACTTCCAATTAAGTGGTCAATTTTAGAATGAATGCAGTGTGGTACTGAGAAGAATGTATATTCTGTGGTTTTGGGGTAGAGAGTTCTGTAGTTGTCTATTAGGTCTGCTTGGTCCAGATCTGAGTTCAAGTTCTGGATATCCTTGTTAATTTTCTGTTTTGTTGATCTGTCTAGTATTGACAGAGGGCTGTTAAAGTCTCCCACTATCATTGTGTGGAAGTCTAAGTCTCTTTGAAGGTCATTAAGAACTAGCTTTATGTTTCTAGGTGCTCCTGTATTGGATACATATATATTTAGAATAGTTAGCTCTTCTTGTTGTATTAATCCCTTTACTGTTATGTAATGCCCTTCTCTCTTTTGATCTTTGTTGGTTTAAAGTCTGTTTTATCACAGACTAGGATTGCAACCCCTGCTGTTTTTTTGCTCTCCATTTGCTTAGTAAATCTTCCTCCATCCCTTTATTTTGAGCCTATGTATGTCTTTGCACATGAGATGGATTTCCTGAATACAGCACACTGATGGGTCTTGATTTTATCCAATTTGCCAATCTGTGTCTTTTGATTGGGGCAGTTAGCCCATTTACATTTAAGGTTAGTATTGTTATATATGAATTTGATCCTGCCATTTTGGTGCTAGCTGGTTGTTTTGCCCATTAGTTGATGCAGTTTCTTCATAGCATCGATAGTCTTTACAGTTTGGTATGTTTTTGCAATGGATGTTGCTGGTTATTCCTTTCCATGTTTATTTAGTGCTTTCTTCAGGAGCTCTTTTAGGGAAGGCCTGGTAGTGACAAAATCTCTCAGCAGCTGCTTGTCCATAAAGGATTTTATTTCTCCTTTGCTTATGAAGCTTAGTTTGATTTTCTAGGCTATTGGGATGCATCATTAGGTTATTGGAAGGTTTTCATCATCAAGGAGCATATTATTTAATTTTAATATGTTTATATAGTTTCCAAAATTCCTCTTATTATTGATTTCCAGTTTTGTCTCATTTCAATCAGAGAAGATGCTTGATATAATTTCAACTTTTGAATATTTTAAAACTTGTTTTCTGACCTAACATATGGTCTGTCCTTGAGAATGATCCATGTACTGAGTAGACAAATGTGTATTCTACAGTCATTGGATGAAATGTTCTTTAAATAGTTATTAGTTTCACTTGGTTTATAGTGCAGATTGAGTCCTACATTTCTTTGTTAATTTTCTATCAGGGAAATCTATCCCATGCTAAAAGTGAGGTGTTGAAGTCTTCAGCTGTTATTAAATTAGAGCCTATCTCTCTCTTTAGCTCTAATAATATTTGCTTTATATATCTGTGTACTCTAGTGTTGAGTGCATATATATTTACATATCCTCTTGCTAAATTGACCCCTTCTTCTTTGTCCTTTGCCTCTTCTTACAGTTTTTCTTAAAGTCTTTTTTTTTTTTTCTGGTAGTAGAACTATTCCTGTTCTTTTTTGGTTATCATTGGCATGGAATATCTTTTTCCATCTCTTTATTTTCATTCTCTGTGTATATAAGATGAAGGATGTTTCTTGTAGGCAGTGGATCAGTTGGGTTTGTTTTTCATCTATTCAGCCCTTCTATATCTTTTGATTGAAGAGTTTAGTCCGTTTATATTCAGTATTATTATGGATAAGTAGGGCCTTGATCCTTCCATTTTGTTATCTGTTTTCGTGTGTGTGTGTGTGTGTGTGTGTTTTCAGTCTTCTCTTTCTTCCTTCCTTTCTTCCTTTAAGTGAAGATGATTTTCTTTAGTATGTGCTTTAATTTTTTGCTTTTTCTTTTTTGTGTATCCATTTGATGTTTTTCAGTTCTACATTACCATGAGGCTTACAAACACAATCTTATTACTCATTATTTTAAACTGATGACAACTTACCACTGATTGTGTAAACAAATACATAAAAAAAAATAAAAACTCTACACTTTAAGTTCTTCCTCTGATTTTTAAGTTTTTATTGTTTTTCTTTATATCTTTTTTGTTTTGTTTTTCTTTATATCTTATTATACTGTTTATGTCTTGAAAAGTTGTTGTAGTTATCATTTTTGATAGGTTAATCTCAGTATTTCTACTTAAGATATGTTTACACAGCACAATTACAGTGTTATATTAATCTGTGTTTTTCTGCATGCTTTCTATTACCAATGAGTTTTGTATCTTTAGATGATTTATTCTTGCTCATTAGAGTCCTTTTCTTTCAGATTGAAGTACTCCCTTTAGGATTTCTTACAAGAGGTCTGGTGTTGATGAAATCCCTCAGCTTTTGTTTGTCCTTTATTTCTCCTTCATGATTAAAGCATATTTTTGCCAGATATACTGGTCCAGGGTAACAGTTTTTTCTTTAAGCAATTTAAATATGTCATGTCACTCTCCTAGTCTGTATGGTCCACTGAAAAGTGTGCCACCAGATGTATCGGAGCTCCATTGTATGTTATTCATTTCTTTTCTCTTATTGCTTTCAGAATCCTTTCTTTATCCTTGACCTTTAGAAGTTTGATTATTGAATGCCTAAAGGTAGTCTTCTTTAGGTTAAATCTGCTTGCTTTTCCATAACCTTCTTGTAATTGAATGTTGATATCTTTCTCTAGGTTTGGGAAGTTATTATTATCCCTTTGAATAAATTTTCCACCCCTGCCTCTTTCTTTATCTCCTCTTTAAAGCCAATAACTCTTAGATTTGTGCTTTTGAGGCTATTTTCTAGATATTGTAGGTGTGCCTTATTGTTTCTTGTTATTTTTTATTTTGTGTCCTCTAATGATGTATTTTCAGATAGCCTGTCTTTGAGCTTATTCTTTCTTTTACTTAATAATTTCTACTACTAAAAGACTCTGTTGTATTCTTTAGCATGTCAATTACATTTTCAACTCAAGAATTTCTGCTTAATTCTTTTTAATTATTTCAATCTTTTTGTCAAATTTATCTGATCAAATTCTGAATTTCTTCTCTGTATTATTTTGAATTTGAGTTTCTGCAACACAGCTATTTTGAATCATCTGTCTGAGAGGTCATATATCTCTGTTTCTCCAAGATTGGTCCCCAGTGACTTATTTAGTTCATTTGGTGATTTCATGTTTTCCTGAATGGTGTTGATGTTTGTAAAGGTTCTTCAGTATCTGAGCATTGAAGAGTTACTTTATTGCAGTCTTCACAGTCTGGGCTTGTTTGTGTCTATCCTTCTTCGGAAGGCTTTCCAGGTATTAAAAGGAACTTGGGCTTGAAGCCCAATAATGCTGTGGTTTTTGCAGATGCAGAGGTACTGCCTTCATGAGCTTGGATAAGATCTGGAAGAATTCTTTGGATTTCCAGGAAGAGACTCTTGTTCTTTCTCCTAATCCTACAGCATCCCCGTCTCTGTGCTGAGCCACCTGGAACTGGGGGTGTGGTGATGCAGGCACCCTTATGGCTACCACCACTGGGAGTGTGCTGGGTTAGACTTCAAGGCAGCACAGCACTGAGCCTTTTCCAAAGACCTTTCCTTTAGGGTGGTGAGTTCCCCTAGGCCCTGAGATGCTGTCTGGTTGGCAGGGTTGGAGTAAAAAACCTTAGCAATTTACCTAACATTCTATTCTACAGCAGCCTATCTGGTACTCAAACCACCATACAAAACCTTCCCACTCTTTCCTTCCCTTACCACAGGCAGAGAAGCCTCTCCCTGTCTCCACCACCACCAGTCCACAGGAAGTTCTGCCAGGCCACTGCCAATGTTCATGTTGCTAAGCCGAGGACTCACCCTTCAGAGCTGTGTGCTCCCCTCTTCCCATGTCATGTCCAGAAATGCTATCCAAGAGCCTAGGCTTGGACTTAGCGACCCCAAGAGCCTGCGTGTTGCTCTACCCTGCTGTGGCCTAGCTGGTACCTGGGATCAAGGACAAAGTCTCCTTCACTTTTCCCTCTGCTTTTCTCAAACAAAAGGAGTCTTTCATCATAGCCACTACACCTGATAATGTACTGAGTCTCTTCTGAAGCCAGCATGTCTCAGAGACCAAGGCCCATGGCATACTTCCTGGGTACTGCTGATGGCTATTCAAGACCCAAGGGCTCTTTAGTCAACAAGTGATTAATCCTGCCAGGACTAGGTCCTTCCCTTCAAAAAATCAGCTTCCCTTTGACCCAGGATATGTTTAAAATGTATCCAGGAGCCAGGGCCTGGAATCAGGGCCTCATGACTCTGCCCAGTGCCCTATCCTACTGTAGTTGAGTTGGTATCCAAGATGCAAGATCAAGTCCTCTTTACTCTCTGCTGCCCTCTCCTTAAGCAGAGGGAAGGATTTACTTCATTGCTAGGAGCTGCACTGCCTGGGGTGGTAGAGGGATGGCATAAGCACTCCTATTACCATGCCAGCTGGTATCTCCCTAGGTCATATGCCACCCTAGTTCACTAGCTCTAAGCCCAGCCTAGAACTAGGAGTTTCCTAGGAATTGCGGTCCTTGTGTCCTAGATTGCCTTTCAGGTTTACATACGACCCCAGAACGCTTCAGCCTGTGGTAGCAAGGCTTGCTGAGAAACTCAAGTTCTGACTGCTGGAATTGGCAATTATCCTCTGGGTAAAGCCAGTTCAAATGTTCCCTTCAACCACATGCACGAGTGCTGGCTGAACCCAGTGGCTTTGTTCTCCATTTTGACAGGGTAACACTCAGTTCAATGTAAAGTTATCCAGTCACTGTGTTCTCCCTCTCCGAAGTGTACATATTCTCTCTTTGAACCACACAGCCATTGCCAGGGGTTAGGGGAGAGGTGGCATCAGTAATTCAAGACTGTCTCCTGCCCTTCTTGATCCCTGTTTCCACAATAGAAAGTTAAAAGCAGATACTATTATTTCTCACCTAATTTTTCGGTCTTGCGACAATACTTTTCTGTGTGCAGATAGTTGTTAAATTTGGTGTTCCAGCAAGGGGGGATGAACAGCATGGGCTTCTATTCTGCTATCTTGCCCCACACCTCCAAAAAAAAGAAAAAAGAAATCTTGAAACAAGTCAGAGGGGGGAAAAGCTTACCTATAGAGGAAAAAGGATAAGAATTACATTAGACTTCTCGTCAGAAACTACATAAGCAAAAGGAAGATGGAGCGAAATGTTTAGCATTGAGAGAACAAAACCATCAACCTAAAATTCTGTAGCTGCAGAAGTTTTCTTCAAAAGTGGAGAGGAAATAAAGACTCAGACAAACAAAAATTGAAGCAATTTGTTGCTAGTAGACCTAACTTGCAAGAAATGTTAAAGTAAATTCTTCAGACAGAAGGAAAATAATATAGGTCAGAAACTCAAATCTAAGAAAGGAAGAGCACTGGAGAATGAACAAGTGAAGGTAAAATGAATATGACACACATTGTTTTTATTCTTGATTGAACTAACAAATACGTTTTTTCAAAATATTAGCAAAATATCCAAAATAATAGCAACAATCTATTCAATTTTGTATGCTTATGTGTAAGTAAAATGAATAGCCCCCAAAGAAAAGAGAGAAGAATTAGTAATATTTTATGATTACAAGTTATTTTCACTATCCATGAAATGTTATATTATTATTTGAAAGTGAGCTTGGATTAGTTGTACATTTGTGTTACAAACTCTATGGCAATTACTTTTAAAAAAGATATAATTGACATGCTAAAAATGAAGAAAAAAATGGAATTATATAAAATGCCTAATAAAAGTCACAAAAGGCAGAAAAGGTCTGAAAAATGAAGTAGAAAAAAATACAAGAGTAACTAATAGAAAACAATAAAAAATATGGTAGATAGTCATCAGACTATATCAGTGATCACATTAAATACCCATGGTCTGCATATATCCATAAAAAAGACATTGTTCGGTAGATGAAAACACAAGAATCAACTATATACTGTCTACAAGAAAACCATTTTGAATATAAAGATATGTACAGATTAAAAGTAAAGGAAAAAGTTTATACCACACTAACACCAATCAAAATAAAGTGGGAATAGATATATTAATTTCAGATAAAAGACTTCAGAAGAAAGAAAATTATCAAGGGGTAAAGAAAGCATTACATAATGATAAAGGGGTAAATATTTCAAGAAGATATAATAATTCTTAATATATATGGGCATTAACAACTGAGCATCAACATTTGTGAGGCAAAAACTGACAGACAGCAAGGAGAACTAGATAAATTCACTATTCCTATTGGAGATTTTAACACTTCTCTATCAGAAATAAAGATCCATCAGGCAGAAAATTAGTAAGGACGTTTGATATTTGGATGTTTTGTCTCCTCCAAAGCCCACATTGAAATATGACCTGCAATGTTGAAGATGGGCCTAGTGGGAGATGTTTGGGTTATGGGGGTTGATCTCTCATGAATGGCTTGGTCCTGTCTTCGCAGTAATGACTGAGTTCTCCTTCTTTGAGTCCATGTGAGAACTGCTTGTTTAAAAGAGCCTGGCACACTTCCTTTTCCTTCCCTCGCCCACCTCTTGCTCCCTCTCTCACCATGTAACACACTGGTTCCCATGCTCTCCTGCCATGAGTAAATGCTTCCTAGGCTTCATCAGAAGCCATTCTTGCTGGTGCCATTCTTGTACAGAACCTTGAGACAAATAAACCTCTTTTCTTTCCTTTATAAATTACTCAGCCATAAGTATTCCTTCATAACAACCCAAAAGGACTAACACAGACCTAGTTGAACTCAACAGCACAATTAATCAATGAATATACTTGACCTCTATAGAATACTTCATCCAGCAACAGCAGATTACAAACTCTTCTCAAGCTTATATGAAACATTCATCAAAATAGACCACATTCTAGATCATAAAAGACACCTTAACAAAGTTATAAGAATAAAAATGATACAATGTCTGTTCTCAGTGTACGGTGAAATTAAACTAGATATCAATAACAGAGTGATAACTGAAAAATACAAAAAGCATTTGGAGGTTAATCTACACACTTCTAAATAACACATTGGTCAAAGAAATCTCAGGATAAAATTTTAAAATATTTTGAACTAAATGAAAATGAAAACAAAGTTCATCAAAATTTTAGGTATGCAGTGAAAGTAGTGCTTACAGGGAAATGTTTATCATTAAATGTACATATTAGAAAAGAAGAATAATTTAAAATTTATAATCTTGGCTTCCACCTCAAGGAACTAGAAAAAGAAGAGCAAATTAAATTCAAGGTAAGCAGAGAAGTAATAAAAATTAGAGCAGAAATCAATAAAATTCAAAAGAAGATATCAGTTAGGAACATCAACAAAACAAAAGATAGTTTCTTGAAAAGATAAATAAAATTGATAAGCCTCTGGCCAGGCTAAAAAAAAAAAAAAAAAAAAAGAGATGGGACCAATTACAAATATTATAAATAAAAGAGGATATATCATTACAGATTTCATTAACACTAAAAGGATAATGAAGGAATATTATGAACAACTCTATGCCTACAAATGTGATAGCCTAGATTAAATGGACCAAATTCCTTGAAAGACGCAATTGTGAAAACTCACACAAGCAGAAATAGATAATCTGAATAGGTTTATAGCTATTAAAGAAATTGAATCAATAATTAATAACCTTCCAAAACTGAAAAAATTTGGCTCAGATGGTTTCACCACTAGTTTCTACCAAAAGTTTAAGGGAAAATTACACCAAATTCTCTACAATTTCCTTCAGAAGGGAGAAACAAAGGAAATACTTTCCAATTCATTTATGGGGCAGCATTAATCTACTACCAAAACCAAAGATATTATAAGAAATGAAAACTACAGACTAATAGCTCTTGGGAATATAAATATAAAAATCCCCAACAAAATATTAGTACATTGATTCCAAGAATGAATATAAAAAGTTATGCATGACAGCCAAGTGGGATTTATTTTTCCTTAGGCATGCAAGGCTGTTTCAACATTGACAAATTAATTAATCACATCAACAGGCTAAAGAAAAATCATATGACAATATAAATAGATGTAGAAAAAGCATCTATCAAAATCCACACCCACTTATGACAAAAAGTTTCAGCAAGCTAAGTTAAAGGGGAATTCCTCAACTTGATAAAGAACATCTATGAAACCCAAAAAACTACAGCTAACCTCATATGTAATGATGAGAAACTTTAAGCTTTTCTGTTAAGATTGGAAACAAAGCAAAGATATTTATTTTTGCCACTGATTTTCAGCATCATATTAGAAGTACTAGCTAATTCAGTAAGACAAGAAAAGGAAATAAAAAATATTCAGACTGGGAAGGGAGAAATATAACCATCTTACTTGTAGATTACATGATCATCTCTATAGGAAATCTGAAAGAGTCTATGAAAAACTCTTGGAACTAATAAACAATTATAGCAAGGTTGCAGGATAAAAGTTAACATATAAAATAAATTGCTTTTATATTTATGAGCAGAAAAATACAAGTGGAATTTCAAATTAAATACCATCATTTATATTAGCACCCAAAATTATATACTTAGGTATAATAAATCCCACAGAATATATATATATATTATTTTATAATTATATTTATAATTATTTTTAAATTATTGTAAGTGTTATAATTGTAAATTTTTTATATTTGTAATTTTATAACTTTATTTATATTTTATAGTTATATATGGAAAACTATAAACCTCTGATAAAAGATATTAAAGAAGCATGTTCATGAATAGAAAGATGCAATATTGTCAGGATATCAATTGTTTTCAACTTGATCTGTAGATTTAATTTAATCCCAATCAAAATTCTGGTAAGTTATTTTGCAGATTTTAACAAACTAATTCTAAAGTTTATATGGAGGGGCCAAAAAAAAAAAACCAGAAAGCCAACTTAACATCGAAGGCAAAAACAAAGTCTGAGGACTCACACTATCCAACTTCAAGACTTACTATAAAGCTACAGTAAGCAAGATAATGTGGTCTTGGTGAAAGAATAGACTGCTAGATCAATAGAACAGATCAAATGGAACAGACAGCCCAGAAATAGACTTATATAAATATCACCAACTGATCTTTGGCAAAGAGCGAAAGCCGCACAAGGGACCAAAAGTAGTCTTTTCCAGAATGATGATGCAACAACTGTATATTCACATGCAAAAAAAAATAAAAAAGACTCTGGACACAGAATTCATACTCTTTACCAAAAAAAGCCTCAAAATGATTGGTAGACATCAATGTAAAACACAAAACTGTAAAACTTCTAGAAGATAACAGAAGAAAACCTAAGTATCCTTGAGTATGGCAATGGCTTTTTTTTTTTTTTAGATGAAACACCAAAGGTGTGATTCATGAAAGAAATAATTAAACTGGACTTCATTAAAATTAAAAACTTCTGCTCCAAGAAAGGGCAATGAATCTATTCTTTATGCTACCGTATTATGCTACAATGGTTGATACATGCCACTGTGCATTTGTGAAAACCCATAGAATGTACAATATGAAGAATGAACCATAATATTAACTATGGATTTGGGGTGATAATGATGTGTTAAGATCATCAATTGTATAAATGTACCACTGTGATGCAGGATGTAGGTAGTGGGGGAGGTTGCATGTGTGTGGGGACAGGGCTATATGGGAAATCTCCCTACCTTCTGCTCAATATTCCTTTAAACCTACAATTTCTCTAAAGAATAAAATCTATTCATTAATAATAATAATCATTATCATCCCTGTGGCACAGGTGTTTTATTTTTTCCTCCTGTGCCTCCATTACCTTCCCTGAACCCAATCACTTACCAAGGTGATAATGATAGATAAGTCCTTTAAATAAAATAGACTGAAAGAAATGCCAAAAAAAAGGAAAAATAAAGAAAATATCTAAACAGAGTGTGTAATTGCCTTTCAGGTATCTCCTAAAATAGGATTGGAAGCTCTTTCCATTCCTAATACTCTTTCTAACTTAAGACCAACTAGCTGCCTAGTGCTGCAATGACTGTTTCTCTAGTGATGGATGCACTGAAAGTCCTGATTTCATCACAATGCAATATATCAATGTAGCAAAATTGCACTTGTACCCTATGAATATATACAAATAAATGAATTTTTAAAAGACCAACTAGCACCAGAGGCTGAACAAGAATTAGAAGAAGGGAGATTCCACATAAGAAAGTGAAGTCCACATTATATGATCCCATTTATATGCAATGTTTAGAATATGCAGACTTGTAGAGGCAGAAAATAAACTAGTGGTGCCCTGGGATTGGAGGGAAGGGGCAGTTAACCAACTGTGACAGCTGAGCAGTATATAGGTTTTGGGAGGATTAGAGGTGATAAAAATGTTCTAAATTTATTGTGGCAATGGTTGCACAAGTCTGAATACACTAAAAGCTATAAAAATGTGTGTTTTAGGCAGGGTATGGTGGTTCATGCCTGTAATTCTAGCACTTTGGGAGGCCGAGGTAGGCAGATGACCTGAGCTCAGGAGTTTGCGATCAGCCTGGGCAGCATGGTGAGACACCGTCAGGTTACAGTGAGCCAAGATCATGCCACGGCACTCCAGCCAGGGAGATAGAGCAAGACTCTGTCTCAAAAAAAAGCTAAAGAAAGAATAATTGTATGCTTTAAACAGGTGGACTTTATGGCATGTAAATTATACCTCAATAAATTTGCCACAAAAAAAGAGGTAATTGAGGCAAGCTGACAGTGAAAATGACCGAATGACGGAGGGGTGGCAGGAAGGGGGAGGGCCAAGAAAGAATCAAAAACAAAGCGTTTCCTTGCCAAATTCCAACCTCAGAGGAGTGGCCACATGAAGATACTTTGGCTTCAAGTTTTTAAGGAACTGCAGACAAATAAGAGTCAAGAAGCCAATCCTAAATCTCAGTTCCTCTGTGAAGTATGTAGGGTTTGGATTAATGGACCTGAACCAAAAGAAAAGACAACTTTGCACACACTGTTGAACTCTCTGTCTGCCTAACAGTGCAGTTGTTTGCTACCAGCCTCCTTTTATTATAAAGGAAGTACCTTTAAACTCACAATAAGGAGTGCCTATATTTTAATCCTTCTTGATGTTTTATATTTTAACAGAGGATTAAACATGAATCTCAGAGAGCTGTGTACCCAGACTGTGTATTCTTTTTGTGTACTTAGATGGTACATTATTCTTTTTGGCCACATAAAGTTTCTTTAATTTAATTGTTTTTTGCCATTATGTCATCTGCTTCTACGGAAGAATGCACTGAAAAAATATCTCTTGAAACTCAACATCATCTTTATTGGAGGAGTGGTTTCCCTAAAGCATGTCCATGGACTTGACTACATCATAAGCATCTGAAGTTCTTCTTGGCCAGGAGCGGTGGCTCACGCCTGTGATCCCAGCACTTTAGGAGGCTGAGGTGGGCAGATCACTTGAGATCAGGAGTTTGAGACCAGCCGGGCCCACATGGCACACCCCTGTCTCGCGTACACAGACCCCCCTTAGCCAGGTGGGGTGGCCGGCTCCGGTCGGTCCAGCGCGGGGGGGGGCTGAAGCATGAGAATCGCTTGAATCTGGGAGGCAGAGTTTGCAGTGAGTAGAGATCATGCCATTGCACTACAGCCTGGGTGACAGAGTGAGACTCTGTCTCAAAAAAAAAAAGCAGCATCTAAAGCTCTTGTCAAAGCTACTGAATCATAAGCCTCAGACTGTGACTTAGAATTATGATTCTATATGCTAACATATAATTCTGTATATTATCAAAGGCCTCTTCTGTTCCTATCCCAATGAAAAACTATGACACATCACCTATCTCTCCTTTGTAAGAAACCATGAGAAACATCTCTGACATAGTTTGGATATGTCTCCCCACTCAAATCTCATATTGACTTGTAATTCCCAGTGTTGGAGGTGGGTCTGGCGTGAGGTGAATAGATCATGGGAGAGGATTTCTCATGAATGGCTTAGCACCATCCCTCTTGGTATTGTCCTCATGATAGTAAGTGAGTTCTTATGAGATCTGGTCATGTAAAACTGTGCAGCACTGCCCCTCTCCCTCCCTCGCTTCTGCTCCCACCATATGAGATGCCTGCTCGCCCTACGCCTTCCACCACGATTGGAAGCTTTCTGAGGCCTCCCCAGAAGCAGATGCCATTATGCTTCCTGTAGAGCCTGCAGAACGGTGAGCCTCTTTTAAAATAAATTACCCAATCTCAGGTATTGAGAATGAACTAATACAATCTCTTACTTCAATTCTAGGAATAACTGTATAAAATTACTTCACCTCTACTTATACTACAGCCAGCATTGCCACACGCAGTACTTAGAGATACAGTGAATTTTGTAGTTGACTATTTCTTTTTAATTCACCTACAGGAAGATTAGAATCCAATTTTCTACCTCTTTATATTTTATGTCCTAGTCTTGGACTAAGCTCATTTTCCTTTTAGTCCAATTACTTTAAATTATTTTAATTTACTAGTTATCTAAGTCACTTGAAATATGTTTTGCAACAAGATGGTATAAATAAGTTATTAAGAAAGATCTTTAACAGTCTAAAACATCAGAATCCTGTAGTCCAGGAACCAGAAGCTCATATACGTAGTCAGTTGCCATTTATCCCTTGAATGTTTTATGGTTTCACGTCCCCAGGGGACAACTGTATATCATCCTTGTCTGAGGAGCAAAAATACAGACTATTTATTTCTCAGTTTATTAGCCATAATATTAGTGCTGGAGATACTGTCAAAGTTTTACCTGAAACATCCCTACATTTTTAGAAGGAACTAAAGCCCAGAAATATCAACTAATTGGCTCAAAATTATTCCCAGAGTGAGAAAGCTGGGATAAGAAATCAAGTCTCTTGATTCTTCACCTGCCCCTTTTCTTACCACACCATATCCATAACACTTCTCAATTTGCCAATTTCTAGGGGTAATTCAAGGAGGGTTATTGTCTCTTATTGTGCTCTTGTGTTCTAAACAGTAACCTGAGGGATGCACTCTGGATGACCCAAGACTTAAGCACTAGGAAGACACCCTCTGTTTCTTCCTTTCTGGGGTTGGTTCATAAAAGTAGCTAGAGCAGAGGGACCAGAGTGACCAGGTGATAAATAGCTCAATAATCTATAAGCCATTGCTTATTTCCCACTGGGTTAGTCTGAACCTTCTCCATATTATCTCTAAAATTATAATCTCTACCATCCTTTCAGTGAGACCATCTCTTAGAAATTTGAGAATCCTCATATTTCTATGGAGAAACTCAGTATTACATGAGCATGTTCAAAGAGAAGACAGTTCTTTGAAGAATATTTTGTTAATGAATTTTTCCCCCCTTAAGAAACATGAAAGGCTTGGTCTGAGAAACCTAGGTATTAGACGGAATCATTTATACTTTGGGGTTCCCAAGAGCCAAAGTGTATGCAAAGTCACAATACTCAGAAGGGCAATTTATTTATATTATATGTCAATTAGTAATATGCAGATGTCTTAAAATTGGTTGTGGTTATATATTGCAATAATTTCTAATCCGTTACTCATAAAATGACTAATGAAATTACAAAATACAGCGACAGATCTGATTCCTCTTGAGTCATTCTGCTCCTATTCTTACTCATTTGCTATTTTTTTCTCTGTCTACACACTCACACACACACACACACTCTCTCTCTCTCTCTCTCTCTCTCTCTCTCTTCCAGCAATTCAGTCACTCAAAGCCGCAGCAGCTTAGAGATCAAAGTTTCTACATTTCCAGTTTGAAGTTTCCTGAATAATTAAATCTAGTCTAAAATCACTTAATGTTTCATAAATCTTATTTGCATTCTTCAGCCACATTATACCTAGTTTATTAAGTTGGGGGAGGGTAGTGAAGAAAAGTTCTTGGGGTGGATGCCTAGTTAGTACAAGAAATCAACATGCCAAATTAAAGATAATGTTCATTTGTAACAATTGTTCAGTTAGTTGGATTTAGTTATTGTGATTCCAGAATGCATGCAACCGAATACAGGGCCAACCTTAGGGTTCCTGGTATGCTTCTTTGACTGATCATGTTTTAGGCTGTGGTATCAGTTTACTTTCCTGAAGGGAAATATTGAAAATGTGACCAAGTTAGGCAAGTTAACTTACTTCTCAGACCTTCAGTTTCCCCATCTATTGGTTTCTTATCTTTCAAGTCTATAGTGAAAATTAAAGACAATAGGTATCTGGCAGGGTGCTGTGGTTCACACCTGTAATCACAGCACTTTGGAAGGCTGAGGCAGGCAGATCATCTGAGTTCGGGAGTTTGAGACCAGCCTGGCCAACATTGGTGAAACCACGTCTCTACTGAAAATACAAAAATTATCCAGGTATGGTGGTACACGCCTGTAATCCCAGCTGCTCGGGAGGCCAAGGCGGGAGAATTGCTTGAAACCAGGAGGTGGAGGTTGCAGTGAAATTAGATCACACCACTGAACTCCAGCTTGGGTGACAGAGCAAGACTCCTTCTCAAAAAAAAGGTCAGGGGGCATCATTTACTTAACATAGTGGTGCCTGGTACATAATAGGAAGTTGTTATTATTATTAACAGTAATAACAGACTGGCTCTTGTTTTACTATGATAAGAAAAAGAAACTAGGTTTGTAGCAAAATTAGAACAAGGATAATAACCACAAATTACTTTTCATATCACTCTACAAGCAACATCATTTACTTGAAATTCTCTAGAAATTGTCAAAGAATTCCAGAATATTTATACCTTTAATTTTCTGGAAAAGTATACCCCGGGAATATATAATATTGACACTGTTTTTTAAAAAAATATTATAGTGCTTCACATCTGCTCAAATAAGTTAATGTTATCTTGATTGACACCGTCGGTGAAAGCAAATGTAGGAGCCAATGAATAAATTTATCCAATAACACATCATTAGCAAAATTCTGTTTCGCTATCTTTTACTTTAACAAACTTTGAAACATGTCAAGTTTGTCTTCCTGCTTTCTGGTTGTACATGGTCAGTTACTGTGTACATGGTCAGTTACCCTCATGTGATGCTTTGTATAATAGAACATATGGCACTAGAAAGGTCTTTTTATATTAGTCCCGAGCAAGCTTTGATGCTGTAGCTGGTCCCTTTCTTCATATGAGTGGCACAAATGGGAGGACCAGTGTGAATGATTGCAAGCTGTCTAACTTAACAATCTAGGGAGGTAACACAATTGCAACAAAAGCAAAATTCTGTACCAGCTTTCCATGAGAGAGTTATAGTATCTATAAAGATGGAAATAGTTACATATTTCTTTATATATTTTATGACTAAAAAAGCTGTAACAACATCAAAGGGGATCACTAAAATGCAATAAACATGACTTTTTTTGAGATGGAGTTTCTCTCTTGTTGCCCAGGCTGGAGTGCAATGGCGTGATCTAGGCTCACTGCAACCTCTGCCTCCCAGATTCAAGCGGTTCTCCCGTCTCAGCCTGCTGAGTAGCTGGGACTACAGGCATGTGCCACCACGCCCGTCTAATTTTGTATTTTTAGTAGAGACAGGGTTTCTCCATGTTGGTCAGACTGGTCTGGAATTCCTGACCTCAGGTGATCTGCCCGCCTCGGCCTCCCGAATTGCTGGGATTACAGGTGTGAGCTACCACACCCAGCCAAATGTGTCCATTTTTATCTTCTGGTTCATCTAGTATTCAAAGACAGAAGACTGATAATGCATATTGCAGTATTCTGTGGTTCTCTTATTTAGGTATATTCCCAGAAATTGATGTCTCTAAAATCAAAAGCACTTAGGAGCTCTTAATGTTAAATAACATTAGGGTTAAGAAATTATTCGTCATTTTGTGCTGCCATGATAAATACCATAGATCAGGTGGCTTAAACAACAGAAATGTATTTCCTCATAGTTTTGATGGCTGTGAAGTCCAAGATCAAGATGCCGTCTGATTCAGTTCCTTGTTAGGGTTTTCTTCCTGGCTTGTAGGCAGCTGTCTTCTTGCAGTGCCCTTTTTTTTTTTCACTTTTACTTTAGTTTCAGGGGTACATGTGCAAGTTGGTTCTATAAATTGTGTGCTGTGGGGGGTTGGTGTACACATTATCTTATCACACAGGTAATTAGTACCCAAAGGTAGGTTTTCCATCCTCCCGCCCTCTACTCTTGAGTAGGCCTGAGTGTGTATTTTCCCTTTTTTTTGTCCATGTGTATTCTATGTCTAGCTCCCACTTATAACTGAAAACATGTATCCTCTTCTTATAAGGCCACCAACCCTATCAGATTAGGACCCTACCCTAACGGCGTCATCTAGCCTTAATTACTTCCTAAAAGCCCTATCTCCAAAAACAATCACTTTGAGGGTTAAGGCTTAAACATAAGAATTTTGGGAGGACACATTTCAGTTCATAGCAAGCATATTTTTAATGCAAAAAAAATTACTAGATTAGGAACAGAGAGCAAGTAAAGTCAGGGAAGAAAGAGGTGTGAAGAGTGAATATTGGTGTCTCTGTTTTAGTTACTGAAGAATGAGATGCTGTTAAGTTTAAGTACTAGGAGCCCTTAAGTTTTAGTACTAGGAGCAACCATTAAATAAGAAACACTTCCCGGCAAGCTGTCCCACAAAAAGGTGTGAACTAGCATCCTTCTCACAAGTTTCCATAGAATTCCCCACTAACTGGCATTGTTATAGCAACAGTAGTGCCAATGGAAGCAGTCACGGCCTTCGTAATCAAGTATCACTATGGCAACAGGCGCCTCCGGAAAGTGAAAGAAAAAAAAAATCTTAAACTGTCAACTGGAATCAAAGACGTTTGCAAAGGAAAAAAAGGCGGAGGCTGAAATGAACATGAGGCTAGAGCAAGGGCCAGAGCAAAGAGAAATGATTGTACAGAAGCTGAACAAACGAGAGAAGGGAAACAATAAGCAAAACAGAGGGCAGAGACGTGGCTCGCATTAAGAAAGAGCAAGGCAGGAAGAAACACGGAAACATAAAACAGTCAAAGACATGTTCAAATGAGAAGATTCGTAGTGTTTACCAATTTTAATAGCTCACGATCAGATAAGCTTAGAATGTTAGAGTCTATGTTGAAACTCTGATATGCTAATAGAAGTATTGAGGAGATATTTAGAATGAGGCCACAAGATAGAAAGGGGAAAACCATTTGTGGAGACTTTTGGCATAGCATCCTGCTGACTAGGAATTCTTGTAATATTTGCTGTTCAAAGGTACCCACATTTGATTGTGAATCTTCCTTTATTGGACAGTAGGATTGCTTCAGACAAGGGCACATGGCCATTTGGTCCATTACAAATATATATTTTCTTCATTAAAGGATGTTAATGGATTTTTTTCCATGAAACAATTAAGGGAATTACTCTAATACTATTAAAAAGTAAGTGGCAATGTCATTTGGAATAAAACATCTTCACTTGATATTTTCTGTGTTTTATTATTGGTTAGGACTGAAGTTTTTATGGCCCAATATTAACTTTTTGGGAAGGGAAAATATATTTTTTATTAAAAGATGCCACTAAAATGTCAATACTTTATTTTTAGAATTAAATAATTTTCGTAAGTAAGAGATTTACAGAGGAATGAAAACAGAGAGAAAGAAGTAATAGGTAAAATCATAAATAGTCAAGAGAAAAATAACACAAGCTTGAGATTAAAGCATAGAAATAAAACCAGCAGTCTGCATGCTTTGCAGAAATCTGGTCCCAAGAACTATAATAGGATTTTTTTTTTTTAAAATGACAGGCATTTCTCTCACTGTATTTTGAGTGTGATTTGCTAACATGGCAAGGGGTGGTTTGTGGTAATTGTTTCTTCTGGTCAGAATAAGTCCACTGGTTGACAGCCAGGATGAACAGACTGCTTCAGGAAGGCCCAAATTTTCAGCCAGAGGCCCTGCTGACCTTCTTTCAACAGAAGTAGAGACCAAGACACAGATCACATCACAGAGCCATTATCTATCTGACCTTTGGGATCCATCCCATAAGCCTGGGTGCCAACAATGACAGTGTCTGTTTCTGAGAGTTCATGATTCACAAACTAGTACAAAGCTTTTTACTGGATAATTCTCATTTTAAAATACAGTTTTTAAAAAACAAATATTGCAGCTATGTTTTCATTTTTTTCTATTTCTCTACCAACATACATACCAAGCATCATTATTTGTAAAATATGTATAAAATTCAATGAAATACATAAATAAAATGGGCAAAATTCTTAATGTTCTAGATACATGAGAAATGAAATAAAAAATCAAAGAAACATATGATTAGAAGTAAAATTAGGAACTGTACCCTTAAAAATAAGCTTTTTAAAAGTATAATGTGTAAACATAAAACTACCTAAATAATAAATGTACTACTTGTTGAATTACCACATAGGGAACACACCTGTTTAATCACCTCCCAAATCATAAAATAAAACTTAATATCTTTTCAGTGATTTTCTAATAATATAAGAAAAGGGTTTGACATATTTTTCAATCACATTCATTAACACTGTAAGATGGATAAGCAAAGTGAAAATATTGCATTGTGACTGTTAAGAATCTTTTGTACCATGTGCAAAGAGAGACCCCTGCTGGAACTTTTTTTTTTTTAAATGAAAATGTCTAAACCAACTCATATGAACTGTATGGTTAAAGAAATGCACAGGTACACCTGAACTTAAAGGTTACAAAAAGAGAGAAATAGCTATGATTCTGCAAGCTTTAAGATAAAATTTCTGTATGCATTTCATCCAAGACAAAGTAAATGTTTAATCTCTCCACAAAAAAATTTCTACAGCAGGGGAGGTTTTAGAGTTTTCCTGGATGCTTCCTTCTTTGCTTATTTTCTTTTTATCTCAAGGTTTGAGTAACAATAGGTTCTAGCCTGCCTTGACATGTCTGTGGAGGTGGTAATTGACTCCAAAGTGAAAACCAGAGTTTCATAGCCAGATGGATCCATATCACTCACACTTTCTCTCCTATGTGACTTGATTTATTCTAGAGTTCAGTACTGCATATTCACTCGATTCTGGGATTTTCCTGGTGATATATTGGGAGTGTGTGGGTATAAAGGACAGAAACTGGATTTCCAGTCAGTCCCTTGCTGTGTGGTGGGCCAATGGTGACAAGCCAAGGAGACTCTGGAATTGTATCAATAAATGCATGGGGTGTTGTCCATGCATTTATTGAAGGTAGGAAGTAGGAAGGTAAAGGCTGAAACAATTCGCTCTTCCAACTCCCAAGCTCTTGTGAAGGCTTTGTTAAGGGTTCCTTAGGCAGAAAATGTGGCATGCCCAGAGGGGTTTAGGTGCATAAGACATGGAAATGATAAAACTTTTAAAACCTGAACTGCTCTAATTTTATCTAAAACTCCCCACAAACCCACTTCATGCATAGCTTCTCTGTGTGTTTCCTCTCTCAGAAAAATACTACGAAAAAAAACCCTCCACCTGCCACAAACTCAGGATGCTAACATATTCACATCTCCGTCTCCTTCACTTGACCACCAGTCATCAACTTCTATTGATTCCCAATTCTTAACGTGTTCTATATTCACTTATTTCAGCTTCTGAAAGGTTCTGGGGCTGCCCAGTAAGGTCATAATTTTTCACGTGGACCACCATAACAGTCTAGGAATTGATGCCTTGACCTTATCAATTATTCAAATAGGAATAAAATCATAGCTCTCTTATTATTCAAATATTTCATCTCAGTTCTTTTGAGGTCAAAACATCTTGTTACAACAGAAAAGGCTCGTTCTCATCTGGAAAGTTCTTGGGGTTTTCATTCTTTCTCTTGGTAGACACTTTCCCACCTTTCTATACTCAGAGATTCCTAGCTGCATGGGGTTTTCTGACAACATCTGCATATGCTATTCTAACAGGAATACACTTTGCCTGTTATTTACCATACGAACTGCTAGTAATGACTTCATTTTTGAAGCTTTTATAATCCTTTTCTTCCAACCCCAGTTTAAAAGAACCATTTATTCATGCTGCAACTATAACCCATACCTACTTGTATGGTCACCTCTTTGCCAATTTCTTGAACCTGTTTGCCTGCCACTTTCTTCAAGCTGGAAGGTAATCTGGGCACACCTGCTTCTGACTGATATTCTTAGTGCTTAGCCCAGGGTCTGGCTTCTAAAAGGAGCTCCTTAAATACTTGTTAAATGTGTAGTAAGGGGCTTCAAGACTGAAGCCCAATGATTCTGAAGGAATGACTACTAGAAATGCAGACAATTATCTCTTGTTTTGGCTAAGAAGCAGCCTAAATTTATTTTGCAATAATGTATTAATGGGCCTTTTGTTATGCAAAGGTAAAGACAAATTAAATTTCAGAATGTCCAAGCCAGGACACAAAAAAGCTAAGCTGAGCTGCATTAGCAAGTGCAGTAGATTCTCTTCATTTTTGTCAGAGTGGCATTTTTGCAGAGATTATCATAGCATTCAAGGGGCATCACGCTGGAGATAGGTTGGGATAAGATACTATGTTCCCCTCCCTTGTGACATGGTCAAAGACACTTAAGGGTACAGGCAATAAGCTGGTCTCTAAAACATGGAGATAAGAGAGAGATAGGCAGCAGACCTGGCCAAGGGGAGGAAAGAGAATTGAAATGTAAAGATACTTACTTTTTCCTTTCCTATATTCTAATTCCCCTCCGTAAGTTCCCAGCCTTTAGTTGCATTAAGCACTCCAGCTGGTTTCAGTTGAGCTTCAGGGAAATATATGAATGACATTGTCTTCTCTCAGGATAAGGCAACTTAGGAGCAGTCAGCGTCTCATAATGTCCACTCATCTGGACTGAAGGAGTGACAGAAAAAGCTCTTTCTACCTCTTACAACACCCTTATAAGAACTAGGAAAAGTGCCCATTCTTCTTCAGAGGTAACTCTTTACTTGCCTCTGCCAGGAAATGGAGTTAATATGTTAGTTTGTTAAAGCAACGCCCTTCAATCCCATCTGCCAGGAAATCGTTACAATAAATCTGTGATGTTTGTAATGGAAATGGTGCCCCTTATATGTGGTGCCTTTGTGCATCACAGAATCTGCATAACCAGATACAGCATCTGCGTTAATGAGAGAGACAAAATGCAAAACATTAACATGTCCTGAAGATCCTGAGTACTATTTGAAAGCCAGAGCCTGCTAATCTGGGCAGGTGAGGGTTGACTAAGAGTGTTATCACTTCTTTTGTTTATGTGAATGAATGATATCTTTAAACAATTGCATAATGTGTACACTTTCCCCAGACTAGGCTGCAAAATAAATAGACTGCTATAGCTATAGTTCAGGGCATCTACAGTTACAGAAAAATCCCCTTTGAAGCCAGTCCAAGACCTTTCTGCAGATACTTCTTAACAAAAGAAGGGCTGAAATGTCTGGTCACTTTGTTCAAATCCAAAGAATTGGATTCCTGATGATTCTGACTTAATCTTTCTCTACTTGACAGTTTTAAAATACCCAGCATTTTCTCTTCCTATCTGAAACTATCCCCTCTTACTTTGCAGGAAGCAAACACCCGGAATGCTGAACCACACAGCAGACCAGTGCCAGGGCTAAGTGTGAGAGCTGGCCGGTTGGCCTGTGGACTGTGAAATGCAAAAGAGAATTAAATTTTGCATTCAGGGATGGGGATGTTAGGAAGAATGGGTCAATATCGAACATTTGGTCTAACGGGAAACATGGGGAAAACAAGCACACCAAAAGCAAAGGATCTACAGGGGATGAAGACTGACTTGGCAGGGTTAGGAGATGGAAATGAAGGAAATAACTTGGGGTGACAATGCATAGAGGGGGACACTCCACACAGAGAAACCCAGGAACAGGAAGAGAGCTGCTAAGGCCAAGTGGGTTCAGAGGGAACATTTGCCACCATTGTGCCAGTTCAAAATCCAAACGTTCTTCTCACTTGGGGTCCATCCAAATAGATGAGAGGCAGGACTCTGCCTCTCATCATAGCATCATAAGTGAGTCAGATGTTCCTTTTCCCAGTTCCCTGGCAGCAGGATGTGGCATGTAGCCCAGTATCAGCCAACTGACTGCTCCAGTCCAGAAGTTTAAAATGTAGGGTGTGACACCAACTTAGCACAGGTTCCCTAGGAAACAAAGCCTGGGGAAAAAAAACTTAGATGGTATGTTTTTATCGAGGAGGTGCAATTCCAGGAAAGCAAAAGCGAGAGGGAAAAGGAAAATGAGACAAAGGGAAGAAAAGAGAAGGAAAGGAGAGAAGGAAAATACAAAGGGATGCATCACTAGGCTACCCACAGCTCTCAAGAAGACACAATTTGTTGGCTTAGTTATGTGAGACATGTCCCCACCGGGAACATGGAACCTGACTCACGGGCAGCTTCTGGGCTAGGCTCTGTGTAGCTATAAACAGGTTGGACTAGCCCTCAAGCTGCTTTGGCTTCTGCCATAGTGGCAAGATATTGACCATGCAAAACCCAACCCTGTCCTGGGGGCACCTGATCAATCAGGTGAAGTAGGAGACTGATAAAAAATATGAGATATGATAATGTTTGCAGCAGCACTTTTCGCACCACAGGAATAGCATGAGCCATCTCTTGAACTATCCGCCTGGAAAGCCAGGCAAGTGACAGAAGCCTGAAGGATGAGGGTTCAGCAGCTCTGAGACAGTACAGAAATAGGGTCTGACACTAATAGATAGTCAAGGAAATCAATGAAGATTTTTAAGCACACATCTGGTATTCCAGGGTGACGGTGCCAGTAGTGACATTGTAACAATTGCCCCCATAGCTAGGGGAAAATGGAAATGGGTGTTTATTTTTTTAGTTCCCTGTGCATTCTGCAAGCTCCTGGTCTTCTTTCCAATAAACAAGCTTTCAGCGTAAGTAACTAGAGTAGAATTGATCTCTTTCATAGCCCATTATCTTTTGGCTTCCAAAATGCAATACTCTTGCTTGCTCTGGGTGAGGGTGTGTGTGAGCACATGTATGTATAGGAGCTTGTGACAGGTAAAAATTATTGTATATGGCTCCAGAATAAATTATCAGTGAAAATGTTTGAAAATTATTTCAAAATATGAAAACAATGGGAAAAAGGTGTTTTGTTGTTCATTTCAGGGTATGAACAAAGGCACTAGCATTTGCTGGGGTTATTCAACGTACCATGTGCTTTATGTATGTTATTTCATTTCAGTCTCAGAACAACATATGCAATAGGCATTAAACAGAGACACCACAGATTACTTCAACAGAGCCAGGACTGTACAAATACAATTAATAGCCATTTCTTGGAAATCTAAACATCTGTGCTTTGTAAAATCCTCTCCCTCCTACATCTTTGTTCTTATTTTTGTTGGTATCTTTGAATCCCTCAAGGTATTTGATACAATACCTCTCACGTAGTAAGCCTCAAAAATGTTCAGCAAATGGAGTTAGAGTCATGCCATATGTTGCCCCCCCCCGAAAAAAAATGCCTTTTACACATTAAGTAAAGAGCTTCTTTGTATTCATTCTGCATATTGTAGCAATGGGTTTTCATTTTCTTATGGACCACGTACAGCATAGCAATCATGATGTCTCGTCAAATTGGTTAAAAAAAGAATTTACCTGTCTGCATATGTCTGTGGATGTGTAAGTCTTTTGTTTTAGAAAATGACGGTGACTGTGATTACTATCTGCAAAGCACTAAAATGACTGCTGTGTAATTAACAATCATTTCTACATTGTACACACAAAAATTCCCATTTGATTTTAACCCATTGTTAGTGAGCTGCTTGCTCTTCTCATGGTAAGCTGTAACATGCTACTTCGATTTACTTTCAGGCAGATTATTCTATGGGACAGTGGGTTATCTCTTGCCTCAGCAGTGCCTAGTGGTGCCATACTCATTCATTTAGTAATTATTTAATATTTATGGAGCACCTTCTGAGTGCCAGTGGGGCTTTGGTGCTATTTGGGCTTCAGTGAATTATAAGCATGGCTTGAATTCCCCATGTGGGCCCTTGGTTTTTATATTGGTTACGTGAAAATGTGTTACTATAACAAAGAACTCAACAGATCAGTAGATTAAGGAAGGTCATGTCTCTCACCTCGTGGTCTGGGCCATAGGTGGGCTCCTGTGCCTCACACGCCATTCAGAGACCCAGGTTCCCTTTCTCTTGCTTCAACACTAGGTTGTGGTCCTCATTTATATAGTCAAAGGTGGGTCACAAGCACCTCACTGTTCCAGCTCACGGGAGGAAAAGTGCAAAGAAGGCTGTATATGCAACGTTTTAAGGTACCGGCCTGGAAGAGATACACATATGACTTCTGTTCCCACTCCACTTGTTACATCTAGGTGCAAAGGGGCCTAGGAAATGATTGTCTCCAGCTAAGCGGCTACATGCCCAGGTACAACTGTACTCTCTTGGAGAAAAGGAAAGAGTGAAATCCCATGGACAGCCAGTGCTCTGTCACAGCCCCTCAGGGCAATCAGAGCTCCTTGTGCTTCACATTTTTGTTGGTTCAACAAGTAGGTCAGCATGTTTTTACAATCACCACCTCAAAAACATTCTGAAACCTCACTGGGAGGCAAATGTTTGGATGACCAGCTCCTCTAAATGTTCGTGCTGGTACAGGGAAACCTCACTTTTCTTCCCTACGCGTGATGTAGCAGCTTTCTTTCACCTGTTATCCTGCTCTCCTGGTCTCATTCCTAATCCTAATCCCAAGCCGGTCCACGCTACCACATCTCCTGTTTGGAACTTGCTATTTCAGAAACCTATTATTGGTAAAGTTAACCCTTGTGTGGTAAGATAATTTATTAAAATATTTATTGAGATAGTAATTGTGTTTTTGTTTTCCTGTTACAGAAAAATCGGAAAGAGTGAAACATGCTTATGTTTTATGTTTCGTGTCTATTTTCTGAACACATCCAGGCCTCCTTCTTTCCCTTGCCTTGAGTAGGGCTGATAGGAGTATATTGAAGACTGAAAACAGAAGTTACCTAATGCTTTCGTCTTCAAAACTCAGAGTTAATTGATAGATTGTGATAGGTCAGTTTTTCTCAAAATTTAGCTTTGCTTCCGAATCACCTAGAGGGTTTGTTAAAACGCTTACTGATGAGCCCTTAGAGATTCCGATTTAATCGGTCATGGATAGAGCCTGATGATTACATTTCTAACAAGCTCCCAGGTGCTACTGCTGCTGGTCTCAGGATCACTCTTAGAGAACCACTGTGATAAAGGCATGTTAGGGCAAGAGTGTTCTGAGGGTACTTCAGAAGCAGCATAAGAAAGCAAAACAATCTCCCCAGAGTAGAAAGGGGCAGAGATCTATAAGGACCCGAGGCCTCTTGGGTGTCCTGGGAGATATCAGAAATCAGTGTCATCAGTCTCATACCTTGGCCCAAGCAGGAGCAGCACCTCTGGCTTTCAGCGACCGACTGTATAGCTTTTGCTAATGTATGTAAGTAACACAGAGGGCTCAAGCTCCTGAATGCTTCTCACACCTTGAAACAGTCTTCTCTCTATAAGATTGCCAGAACCACCCCGAACCCAATAGGAAAGCCTACTAATCCTAAGATTGAATTTCCCAACAACTCTGACACATCAAGACGCAAACTAAAATTGAAATTTGATTTAAATAAAGAAACATGACATTCTGGCACACTGAGTCTGTAGGGTAAACTTTCTATGTGCTTCACACATTGCTAGCTGGGAATTTCTTAGGGCATTAACCCTTTTGTATACCTGTAAATTATTCCAAAGTACCTCCAAAGGTCACTTGTAGCCACATGATTTAGATCTGGAAGAACACTGGGGTAGGAGGAACATTTTCCAGAAGCTGTGCTCATGACCCTGACCCTCTTCTTGTCTGAACCCAGCGTGCACAGATATCCTGAGGTTACGAGGGAGATGGTCTGCATTCTGCTTCAGCAGAGCTCCATTTGCTCTGAATCTCAGGACTACACTCTGCTGCACTGGCACTTCTACAGACATTTTGACATTTAAGCAACAGGCAGAAACCTTTTGCAAAAATTATTACTGTTCCCTAAATCTCCCAAGCAAAAGGACATATTAAGGACATATTTTTAAAACAAATGTTCTAAATCAGAAATATTTTCTATCCACACATTATTAAAAAAGAAATCTTTCCAGTTTCCATGCACATATTCAAATAAAGTGTGTTTTGGAAAGCATGTATAATGGAAATCTCCAAAATATCGGGAGTGTGCCATGTAATGCTTTTGCCTGTGCCTTTCAAAATTACACTTCATTTTGGCTTTGGCTGGCTCTTTATTGGCTGAAACTATAAGTATAGACAAGTGTGTTTTCTGAGTTATTTTCTTGTCATTTTCACAGAAACATGGAAGGTGATGGTCACTATATTTAGAGGAGCTGGCAATGGAAAAAGATGATATAAATAAGGTTTAAATACTTATCAGGTATTGACAGTGTGACTAATCACTGTGAATGAATGTGGAAAATATCTCCATTATTAAAGTACAGTGTTTATGTCGGTTCATTAGTTTATATCTTGCTGTATACAGACCACATGACTATTTGATATAGGACCAGCCAAGATTAGTCTTGGGCTAAGCTTTACATTACCTATGTGGAGACCATAACTCCTCACATATATGAACTCTTTTAGGATATACACTGTATGGCTGTATTGGGTATGGCATAAAATAAATATAGCATGCAGGACCTTTTCAAAAAGGCAACATTGTATTATTTGTTTATCTACTTTCATAGATTGGATTCAATACGTTTTTAGTAGCTATTAAAATCAAACTTCTGAATATAAACATACACTGGGTACTGGTATTGCTTCATATTTCAAAATGAACTAGTAAAAGTAGCAGCTTTTGCTGCTATAAATGCATCACTGGACCCCCAAATTTTCAGCAACAGAAAAAGAATGCAGTGTACTGGAGAGACTTCCAAGTCAGCTGAATAGTCAGACTCTATTCACTGTGGTTTCAGGTTCTGCCTTTTTGATTAAAATGTAGGGAGTTCTTAGACACTGTGCTAGGAGTTATGCATATATTTCTAATTTAATCCCCCCAACAGTGCTATGAGGTTGGTACTATTGTTACCCCCATTTTACAGGTAGAGAAACTGAGACTCAGGTTCAGCTAATCAGTGGTGGAGTCGGAGTTGTGCCTGTTCTGCGTCCACCTTCTTGTTCCATTGTTAATAGCCAGACTACTAACACTGAGCCACCCTTGGGACAATTCCTCACTGGCTGATATCAGTATCACCTAATTCCCCAGGCCTTAGCAGCCTGTGTGTACAAATGGAGACAGGGTTCCAACTGGTCTCTCCTTTCTTGTTCATTCAGGGCCTCATCCTTTATAAATTGCAGCCCCCAGTCCTTCTGGAAGATGACAGGGAGATGTCACCTGTGGGCAGCAATAAGTCAGCTTCCGCAGGACAGTCTGTCCTCAGGCAGCTTCCCTCCCCAGTCCCCACACTTCACCCTAGGCTGCAATCCTGAAGCTGTCAAGCTTTATGACTTCCTACTGGAAATGATTATTGAGTGCCTTCTGTGTTCCTGGCTTTGTTCTCCCACTGTGGGCAAGACATTAAATAAGTAAAATATATGTGTATATATACACATACACACACACACACACGTGTGTGTGTGTGTGTGTATCTCCTACAAATTATGACACATGTGCAGAAGGTTTCAAACCTATGTGCTTGCAAATGTGGACAAAGGATACCTTTCTTTCCCTTTTTCGGAGTGCTATTATTTGAATGTTTGTGTCCCCACCCACCAAATTCATATGTTGAAAACTCATCACCAATGTGATGCTATCAGGAGGTGGGACCTTTTGGAAGTCATTGATTATGAGGATGATGTTCTCAAGAATGGGAGTAGTGCTCCATTCTATATAAAAGAGACTCAAGAAAGCTGCCTTGATGTTTCTGCTATGTGAGGGCACAGCTAGAAGGTGCCATCTATGAATCAGGAAATGAGCCCTTAGTGATGCCAAATCTGTTGGCACTTTGATCTTGGACTTCCCAGCCTCCAGAACTGTGAGAAGTAAATTTGTTTTTTATATGTGATCTTGTTTATGGTATTTTGTTATAGCAGCCAGAACAGACCTGAGTATACCAAGAAAAATCATCAGAAACTTCTTTTAAAATCACACTAGACTAGTGGTTCTCTAACAGGGGCAAGTTGGTTTTCCAGAGGTCAAATTTGGCTAAATCTGAAGACACATTTAATTGTTACAATTGGGAGAGAAGGTGCTACTGACACCTAGTGGGCAGAGACCAGGGTTGCTGCAGAATATCGTACAGCATACAGGACAGCCCCTGACAACAAAGTTACTGGCTCCAAATGTCAATACTACTAAAGTTGAGAAGCCTTGTACTAGAGCATTGTCTATCAAGCCTGATTAAGGGTCATCTGATGCAGTAGGTAGTTTTAGCCTTGTTTTACTTTTCATTGATTGTCTTAGACTCTGCAAAGTGGGATGCAAGTTTATAGAAGATTGATAAGCAGCTAATAGGTTCTGTCTAGTACAAAAGTTTTATTGTTCTAATAATCATTGACCAGCTTTTTAAAAATCTAGCTTTGCCATTTTACTCCATCATTCTTGTTTTCCCTGAATGCATATAGAGTCAATGCTCATCATCTTGTTCATTGCCTCGGTAGACCCTAACTGAGAACTTGTGTGTTGGGTAACCCAAACATTTTGCTGCTCAGCCCATGACCTGTACAGGTCTGTAGGAACTCTGAATGTGACTGGGAAAGTGCTGTGAGTCTTGATTTGGGGTTTACAAATACATTTTAGCAAGAAGATACAAATATGGAGTACCTTCTGAAGCACAAATCTATAAATGATAAGAATCAACTGTATTAGTTTTTAACATTCTGTTTTGAACTAGCTTCTCATTCTGTTGCTTCCTTCATCACTGAATCAGATAACTATTTGACACATGCTCGCTATATTTGTATGAGAGTTGTATTTTTAACTTTCTGAAAGTCAAAATAGAAAATTAAACACTTTTCAATGTTTAACATTTGTTTTTTAAGTAGAAAAAATGCTTGCTGACTTACGATGTTTTAGAGCAACAGCTCTTCAGGTTTATTTTAGAGGCCTGAGTCCCAGCCTCGTTGGGACGGGGTTTAGAGACAAATGTACATGGCAGACAGCTCACTGTACTCATAGCCTTCTCTCCCTTCATATGTTCCTGGGCTGAGCTCATGGGATTGGCACCTATTTCTCTTAAAATTAGTTCTCCCTCAGGACACTCAGGCCAATGCGCTGCTACTAAGCCCACCTACAACTTCCAGAAACACCAGACATATCTGCATCCCAGCCTGAACTTGAACTGAGAATCCCAGAAACAGCTGGGAAGCTGGTTTTTAGGATCAAAGCAAGCATAAAGTCAGGAAGGCTGAGGTCAGGGGAGTTTCAACAGATTAAACTGGAGAAAATACTGATGAAAAAAAGCTTCTCCTCAGGGTGAATGTCTTTCAGCGTAGAGCTATCTGGAACCTAAGGAAATAAGGCCCAGGGCCCGGACCCTCCTTTTCCTCCCCTCCTCACTCCTGTGTCCTCTCCTCTCTCCTCTTCAGTTCCCCTCTTCTTTCTTCCCTATAGCAACCGGAATTGTCCTCATAGCCTCAATTAGGAGGAATTTTGCTCCCCAGGAGATATTTGGCAGTGTCTGGAGACATATTTTATAAGGGGAGGAGTAGAGAATGGTCCAAAATATTGATAGTGCCAAGGTGAAACACACGGATTTACCCAGAGGTTAGCAAACTTTTTTTTTTTTTAAGCAAAGGTCTAGGTAGTAAGTATTCTATTTATTTTTTATCTTAGAGATGAGGACTTGCTATGTTGCCCATGCTGGACTCCAACCCCAGGGCTCAAGTGACCTCCCGACACAGCCTCTTGAGTAGCTAGGACTACAGGTGTGCATCACCATGCCCAACTGATAATTAAGTATTTTAGGATGCTGTCTGTTGCAATTACTCAACTGGTGATGTGAAACCAGACATAAACAGTATACATTTAAAAGGTGGCTGTGTTCTAATAAAATTTTATTTACAGACACTACAGTTTGAATTTCACTTAATTTCATAAGTTAGAAAATATTATTTTTCATTTGATATTTTTTCAAAGATTTGGAAATAGAAAAACATTCTTAGCCTGTAGCCCATACAATAACAGATAGTGGGCATGATTTCACCCAAGATCCTAGTGAACAGAAAGCTTTTTTTCTTCCATCTATTTTAGAGCAAGCATAGTATTTTCATTAAGCAAAACTATGTATTCTTTTCTTCTTCTGACAACATTTTAAAGTATGATTTGTGTTGTGTGTGTTAAATACCAGTGATTCGGCTAAGAACTGTGGATGAAGACTAGTCCTTTTTTTTTTCTTTTTTCTTTCTTTCTTTTTTTTTTTTTTTTTAGAGAAAGAAGTAGAATAAAAGAAAAAAGAAAGATGGAGAGAGAACAAGAATCTTGCTCTGTTGCTCAGGATTTCATTTAAATCTGTGAAATGCTTATGCAATTACTAAAAAGTGATTTATTTCCTATTATGTGATCACTTTTAGAATAGATATGATATAATATTGAAAAAATATATGTTTTGTGGATATGGGGTGGTAGGTTCTGTAAATATTT
>CAUYQU010012962.1:0-17251 GCA_963574635.1 Cheracebus regulus | reverse complement strand
CCTATTCTAAAAGTGATCACATAATAGGAAATAAATCACTTTTTAGTAATTGCATAAGCATTTTACAGATTTAAATGAAATCCTGAGCAATAGAGCAAGATTTTCCTTCTCTCTCCCTCTTTCTCTTTCTTTCTTTTTTCTCTTTTATTCTACTTCTTTCTCTCTCTAAAAAAAAAAAGAAAAGAAAAGAAAGTCTCATCTAAGCTATGCAAGAGTAAACAACACTTGACTGTGTGGTTTCTCCATCATTTAGGAAATGGAGATTATGGAAGACCTGTATAATTGGAGTGAAATGATGATAAGACACAATGAAATAAGTTGTACATTCACATTAAAAGTTGCATGATTTAAACTTAGTAGAGTTGGAGTTTTAGAAATGAAGTCTTGATAAAGATTTCAAGGCAGGAAAAGGAAAGGATAAACATAAGAGAAACTCTTCCTTGTGTCAAAAATCTCACTCTGTGGTTGGTTATGGGAGTTGAGTTAACTTGAGAATTAATTTCTCAAGACAAATAAAACAAAATGATTCTTGCTTTTCTGTCTCTGACCTGTTATGAAGGAAGAAATATTTTTCTCCTGATAGCAATACCAGGAAACTCTCCTGTTGGTAAAATTTAATTTGGTGCTATAATTTTAGGCCTTATTGAGTGCATTGAGTGCTGGCTCAAGAGAACTACCCAGTTGTCAGACTGAAAGTCAACTGAAGCATTGCAGCATGGTTGATATTAAAGTTTGGAAGCTCCAACCTTCTGGATAGGCCTAAAAATTATAATTTTGTTCTATGAAGATGATCTTCTAAGCCTATAATTTTTTCTTAAATAAAAATTGAAAAATATATTAAATTAATCGCACATTTTTTATATAAGATTATGAAGCATATAGAATCTACTGGGAGATAGCTATTTCCATGTGGGTCAAAATATCCCTGAACCAAGATCACAGAAATGGATGTTTCTATGGCCTTGTTTTTACTTGATGAATTAGTAATATTCTTATATTAATATAATTATAAATATGAGTAGAAAAAAAACAGATCTTTAATTGGTAATCATAGGGTGATAAACCTGGAGGCAGGAGTGTACAGAGTACATGTTCATCCCTGAGTGAAACCTCTTCTAGAGGTAATTTTTAAACATTCATGCTCAACTTTCTAATGTATTATACCTAGATTTGCTGAGGGAAATGTATCTACTAAAGTATTTCTTTTGTGAGTTTTCCCTGAAAAGAGTAAATTTAAAAAGTATGAAGGGCTCTTCTTTTTCCACTGTAAGAGTCTGCCTCGAGCAAACAGCATAATTGGATAATGAGCGGGCAATCTAATATGCCAAGAACAAGACTATGGCTTCTCCTAAATATGCTGTGACCAATTAATTATAGAAATGGACACTGAGGACTGACAGAAGAGATAATAAAGAAGAGATAAGCAGAAGGAATAAAGTAGAATATATATATATATATTTTATTGCATTTTAGGTTTTGGGGTACATGTGAAGAACATACAATATTGTTGCATAGGTACACACGTGGCAGTGTAATTTGTTGCCTTCCTCCCCTTCACCTATATCTGCCATTTCTCCCCATGCTATCTCCCCCCAACTTCCCACCCCCCACTGTCCCTCCCCTATTTCCCCCCAACACACCCCAGCGTATAGTGCTCCCCTCCCTGTGTCCATGTGTTCTCATTGTTCAACACCCGCCTATGAGTGAGAACATGCGGTGTTTGATTTTGTGTTATTGTGTCAGTTTGCTGAGAATGATGGTTTCCAGGTTCATCCATGTCCCTACAAAGGACGCAAACTCATCGTTTTTGATGGCTGCATAATATTCCATGGTGTATATGTGCCACATTTTCCCTGTCCAGTCTATCATTGATGGACATTTGGGTTGGTTCCAGGTTATTGTTCTTAAATGTGTAAAGAGGTAGAAGTCTATGGTTTGTAAATGACCCTTATGCAATTTATCACCCAGATACATTTCAATCACAAATTTATGTTGTGTGATGTACCATATGGTTCTGTTAAAAGAAAAAACCCTTAAGAAATTAACAGAGTTTAATTGAGCAATGAACGATTCACAAATTGGGCAGCCCTCTAAACCAGGATAGGTTCAGAGAGACTTCAGTGCAGTCATGTGGTAGAAGATTTGCGGATGGAAACAGAAAAGTGAGTATAGAAAACGGAAGCCAGGTACAGAAACAGCTGACTGGTTACAGCTCGGAGTTTGCCTTCTTTGAAGATGATTTAAACGGTTGGTCACTTTGATTGGCCGAAACTCAATGATTGGCACAAGAGAAGGTTACAGTCTGTTTATGCATCCAGTTACGCTGCAGATCACTATGTATGGAGAAACCTTTAGGCTGAGCTGAAAATATGTAAGGAGGCAGCTTGAGGCTAAACTTTTTACCAGTTCCAATAAATACACCAGACAAACTTGATTTAAAAATGTAAGCACGTTTTTAATTTTACCATATATAATTTGTTTTATACTATTGGGATTTTACTGCTGATCAGTTAATATCTTACATTTTACATTTGATTGTATACCTTTTTTCAAAATGTTATTGTTTACAAAGGTCATGTTTTGCTCCCAGGTGCAGACATTGTTGGCTGCTTACCCAACAATCATTCCCTTTCCTTCCTTGTGAGCTCCAGTTTTGTTCAGGACAATAGATTCCATTAAGTCGAGTAGTATTCAGCTTCCCCAGGCCCATGAAGATAAGAGTGGCCATGGGACACAGTGTTGCCCAATTAGAAGTGAGTCCATGCCTGATGGGGAGGGGCAGAAATCTTTTGCTTTCCTGAAAAAATAAGACAGATGTGACTGATCCTGCCTTGGATGTTAACTTGGTAGCTGGAGCTATAGAAGCCATTTGCCTGAGATGATAGACAGCAGACAAAAGCTCACAGGCTAGAGACGTGGAGTGGAAAGGCAGGAAGAGCCTGGTTTTCTGATACCATCATTGAGGAGATGAATGAACACTCTCAGTTACCTACCTCCACCTTCTTTTCACGGATAAAAACAGCCCATTTACTTGTTTAAGCCAATGTTAGTTAGGTTTTTGTTATTTGTGGTCAAAGACATTCCTAAGTGATATAATCCCAAGCAAATAAAATAAATAAACCCCAAAATTCCTTTCTTAATTACTCCACACCCAGTATGTTCAAGGAGGAACATTTTGATGATTTTTGTAAAAGATTTTCAACTTGGCACATGTTTTTCTGCTGCCACCCCAGGATCCATAAAATCAATGTAAAGAATTTTTGTTAAAAAAAGTTTGATCATATGCAATGAAGAGAAATTGAAGAGGTTCATAAGCGGGTGAGGGAATTGAGAAACATTTCTGGATGAAAAGCAGTGAGTGGAAGATTATTGACCAAGACACAAAGCAGAGGTGGACACACAAAGCAAGCTGCGTAGATCATGCCTGGCTGACAAGCACTGCCTGTCTACACCGAGCTCCTGGCCAGCCTTCCCGTGCCCTCATTCTTAACTGTGAATCCAGAATCACCAGGTATTTGAAGAAAGTTTAACAAAGATAAGCAAACAGAAAAACGGATCTGGAAAAAAGCAGAGATGATTCTAGGAACAAGAAAAAAAACCCTGAAAAACAAATCCTGTGGGGGAATTCTTGGAAAGATTGAAAAAGGTACTGTATCCAGAAAGTTGAAGTAATATATCATGAAAGTGAATAATTAGAGAACTCTTGAAAATTAAACACTTGATTAAGTAGAAATATTAATAGGATACTTGAATATTTGAAAAATAAAACATTGAAGAAAAGACAGAGGAACACGAATCCTGAGGCAAGAAATATGAGGCCGGGTGTGGTGGCTCATGCCTGTAATCCCAGCACTTTGGGAGGCCAAGGTAGGAGGATCACTTGAGTCCAGGAGGTCAAGACCAGCCTGGGAAATATAGTGAGACCGTCTCTACAAAAAAAAAAAAAAAAAAAGTTAGCTAGGCATGGTGGTGCGCACCTGTAGCCCCAACTATTCCAGAGGCTCACATGGGACAATCATTTGAGCCGAGGAGGTTGAGGTTGCAGTGAGCTGTGATCACACCACTGCACTCAGCCTGGGTAACAGAGTGAAACCCTATCTCAAACAGCAACAAAAGAAATAAATACATACAGACGAAAGAATAAGAGCATAGAGAATCAGTTCAGGCGAGCCAATAAACAGTTAATAAAAGTTCCAAAGATGAAAGTATGGATAAATTGGAAATAAGAAAACTAGCAAAACAACAATAATAACAAAAACATAAGGAAATTTCCCAGAGCTGAAGGGAGACACAAATCTTCAAATTGAAGGAGATCGCTGAGTGCCAAATAGGTTGCATAAAAATTGTCCACAGCTACACAATCGTTACAAAATTGCAGAATGACAAAAAGAGTGGCATATATTCAAAACATTTAGTGAGAAAAAATAGATCACTTACAAAAGAATGAAACTATCATCAGACTTCTCATCAGCAATTCTGGATGCTAACAGGCGATGGGCAGTGCCTGCAAACTCCTGAAGAGGAATGCATTTTGATGGATTTCTATGCAGCTGGAGTATTCATCAGTCATGATTGCAAAATGAATATACTTACAGATGTATGAAAGATTGTAAGGTTTATTTTTCATATACTCTTCTTTGGGAAATTATTTGATTATATGTTTTGGTTAAATGAAGCAGTAAACTTAAAGAGGAAAGACATGGGATTCAGGAAACTGTAGATTCAATCCAGAAAAGCCAAGAAGGGAAGTTCTAGGAAGACAATTGTGCAAAATACCTAGAAAATAATCAGTTCAAACTTAAGCAAGTGGATAGTCTCCAGGAGTCAAGGGATTCCTATAAATGAGCAGAAAAAGTAAGATGCTAGAAGAAAATGATGATTTACTAAAGATACGAAATGCTTGAGATAAAACGGGGAATAAAAACTTTACAGGAGAACAAAAAAAAAATACAAAAAAAAAATGATGGTCTAAATATGAAGTAAATGGTTCTAATTAGCTGTAGACTTCCTGAAAAAGAATGAAAGGGATTCCAGGTAACAAGCAGAATGAGAAAAATGCTGAAAGGTATGGAGGCTATAAGAAGGCACCTGATTCTTCCTTAACCAGATAAGAGAGTCAATCAGAATCTCATGGAAAATCAAAAAGCTGTACAATGCATGCTGTGACTCCAAAGCAAACAGAAATGTGGCAGAATTTTCTATCACTATTGGAATGTTATCAAGACGATTCCATTGTAACAACACTCATTGAGTGGAATTGGGGACATTACCTTCGATCTATAGAGAAGAAAATATAATGTGAAACATGTTCTATCATGACACTTGAATCTGCAGTAAATAATGTTAACATGCTAACTTAAAAATAACAACACGACATTGGAGAGAAGACTAAGGAGCCAGTATCCTTACTTTACAAAGTTGGGGGTTAAGATGTACTGTATCCAGTTGACAGAATGAGCAATAGATGTTTAAGCATATTCATTAACTTACAAAGGTATACTAATAGAAGTAAAGTCTAGTGGTATAAACATATGAAGATGGGGGATATAAATGAAGCCAAATCTCCTTGAGAAACAATGAAATGGAGGTGACGTGTTTCATTTAGGGTTATTGACATAGCCACCGGAAGTACTAAGATATTGTTTAAAATAGTTATCTTAAGGGAGGTGGCTGTGGATGGGGAGGGTTGGGCAAGGAACTGTTCTTTCCATTATAAGTTCTTTGTACTATTTGATTTTAAAAGTCACGTACATATATTACTTTTAATTAAAATCCTTTCCACATAGAAATTTGCCACAGGACTTGAAACAGATTATCAAATCAATTTAAGTGACCTTAAAGCAATAGATTATTTGCTGTAAAAATATTTTCATTTATTGAGGGTGTTTCCCCAAGGGAAATGAATATTATATCAAAGAAATCAACTCTTCATAAAGAATATTTTTCGATTGCAACAATATCCAACTTTTAATTGCTTTATTTTAAAAAGGAGATTTTTCATCATTAGTTGAATTCAAAGCACTCAGAGTGCAATTTGGAGAATTTTCAAAAGGAAACCATTTCTCTAGATATTTGGGCCTGGCAGACATAATGCTTCAAGGGCAAATCTGTTGACCAAAAGATCAGTCTCCTAAAAATATAAATGTACCTTTAAGTAACACAGAATGAAATTATATTTAAGTAATTATTACTTTAAGGCAATCAGCCATGTGTGTGAGTTCAAAACTTCCAAAAGCTCTTTGCTTTGAAAGAATGTGGAAAGAGACAGACTTGTCCCTAGAATTATCTTCCTAGCATCTCTCCAACCTTACCACCTGGCAAGCTCCAGTCATATTTCGGAACTCAACTCACATAATCTTCTCGATGTCATGATCCCTTTGTGTTCTCACTTGTACCCTACACAGACATCTGTCATTGCATTGTTTGTATGTTTACCCCCATCTGGAAGTAGAAACAGGTGCTTCAAGTCCAGCTTTGTATCTTCTAGTGTCTAGTACAAGGCCTGCCACTAGATAGCAGCCGTATGAATTTAGATGAATAGATGAATTGTCTGTCCTGCCCAGATCTGTTTTTGATTTATTTTGCATATATTAAATGTATTGGTTCATTTAGAAAAAAAGATTAGCAGAAAAGCCTATAGAAAATGATACAGTATTTTTTAAGTGGAAAGAAAAGAGAAATGTTAAGTTGTTGACTATTGGAGGAGCAGAGAGATTATTTTCACACTATGCTTCCATTTTCTGTTTCATTCCCTCTTATTTTCTTTATTTCCCTCCTAATTCCAAAACAAAGGATCTGAAGTAACACATAATAAAACATATACAAGTGTGTATCAGAAGGAGCATAAGTGGTAAGACAGTTGTAGCCTACCCAGGAAAGGTGTTCTTCTGTTTTACAATTATGGATCCCCTATGTGCCAGGCAATGTGCTTGGCATCAAGGGTGAAAACGTGATATGACCCTGCTCATGTGGAGATTAGATTATAGTGAAATAAAATTGTTTCTCTAATTGAACAGTAAATTAGATTCTAAGATTTGAAAATGCAAAGAAAAGAGCAAACACTTTAGGATAAGTTGTTTTCATATGTGTGATAAAATATTTCAGGAAAGACACTATATTCCTCTTAGACACATACATCAAGATTAAGTGAGAGAATGTATATGACATGAAAGTACAAATAAATGTTAGCTATTACATAAGAGACACTAAGCAATGTTTCAATGGTGACTTTGCTGAGGATACTGTAGTATGCATGATGGATCTAATGCCTGAGCACAATATATGGCTCCCAAAGCTTTCTATTTTAAGTGTCCATTCTGTGGGATTGGTAGAGGCCTAATTCAAGTCCATTAAACTTTCCTCTCTTTTTCAAGTGCTTAAAATAGAAATTAAGTTGCTAGGTAAAATAAAATTAAATGTATTGCATTCCTAATTTTATGGACTCATTCATCCTAATTCATGGTGGTGGGGGTGGGTGGTCATCTGGAATCACTGAGGATCCCTGTGCAGTATTGCAGCTATCTGTACTGCAGACTGACTACAAACCCTAGGATTAGAGCTAAGTCATTTGAGCAGTAGCCCTGTAGTGAAGAAAAATTGGAAAGCAGAGATGATGTGAACTCTTGGAACTCACTTTCAGTGAACCGTTTTTAGACTGAGTTTGCAAGAAAACCAAGGAAGCTTTCAAATCTTTGGTTAGACAGTGTAGTTAGTGATGAAAAGAATAGCGTAAGTGTTAAACCCTTCTAGAGTTTGCTGATAACATTAAATGCATTGATTCCAAGGAGTATATCCAGAAATGAGCAATATTAATATAATGGAACTGACTCAATCTTATGCTTGGCTGCTGATAGATTTCCTAATCCATGCCAGGCATGGTGGCTCATGCCTGTAATTCCAGCATTTTGGGAGGCCGAGGTGGAAGAATTGCTTGAGCCCAGGAGTTTGAGACCAGCCTGGCCAACATAATGAGACCCCATCTCCACAAAAAAAAAAAAAAAAAAAAAAAAATTAGGTGTGGTATACCACATGTCTGTAGTCCTAGTTACTCAGAGGGGCTGAAGTGAGAGGATTGCTTGAGCCCAGGAAGTGGAGGCTGCAGTGAGCTGTGATCATACCACTGCACTTCAGCCTGGGTGACAACATGAGACCCTATCTCAAACAACAGCTACAAAAAAGAACATCTCAATCCTTCCTTTTTCTCTCTGTCTCATACCTGGGAAAGCTGATAAGAAAGTAGGGGTGAACTTTCATTTGGGTGCTGGTGAAAAGTTTAAATGAAATATGGAATCTTGACCCTGGCCTCAACTTCTAACTGCTATAAAAACCTCCAGCCAGTCTCCTTTCCCTGCTCTCTGAAGAACTCCCAAACCACTATTGGGGCTGAAAGGAAAAAAGAAACAACAGCAAAACAAAACTTAATACAATGGAAAAATGAACAGCAGAAAATGGGAGTGGGGGAGCAAGTAATATACCTAAAAGAAAGTATAAAATAAGATGGCACAAGTAAACCCAAATATATCAGAAACTGCAATAAATATGAAAGAATTAAATTTTTGTTTTAATCAAAAGATTTTGGAGTGAGTTAAAAATTCTCTACATTATTTATAAGAAATATATCTTTTAAAATAACACACAGAGAAGTTGAAAATAGATATATACACAGCAAATGGGAAGAAAAGTAAAGTGGTATAGCAGTATATCCGGCAAAATTGAATTAAATGCAAAAACAGAGTGGAATAAAGAGGAATGTTTCATATGTTATAAGTACAATACACCAAAACATGGAATGATCTTGAACCATTTTAAAGCAAAAACTGTTAATACACTGGGTAAAAATGAGAAATTCATAATCATCATGTGATTTTTCGGAGAAAATCTGTTATGACCTGAATATAAGACCCAGACTTTGTCTTACAAAGAGTTTTGGGGAACAATGCAGATGCTAAGGTATTGGTGAATTTTTCCCAAAGTGGGAATGCTCAGGAAGTCCTTGTCCTTTATCTGTAGAAGTGTGGATACTCCAGCAAGAGTTGCTGATGGGTTGATATGAAATGAGCTCATTAGGGTGAATCTGTTACTGGTGGACTGACTTTGTGTTTATTTTATTTTATTTTATTTTATTTTATTTACTTACTTACTTAGAGATGGAATCTCACTCTGTCTCTCAGGCTGGAGTGCAGTGGCGTGATCTCAGCTCACGCAATCTCTGCCTTCCAGGTTCAAGTGATTCTCCTGCCTCAGCCTCCTGAGTAGCTGGGACTACAGGTGTGTGCCACCACACCCCACTACTTTTTGTATTTTTAGTAGAGACAGGGTTTCACCATATTGGCCAGGCTGGTCTCGAACTCTTGATCTCATGATCTGCCCACCTCAGCCCCCCCAGAGTGCTGAGATTACAGGCGTGAACCACTGCACCCAGCCCTTGGCTGACTTTCAGAGCCACTTTACTGATGCAAAATTGTCAGCAACCAATTAGGACATGTACAAACCCAGTTCTTATGTTTATTTGCTTCTCTAGCCAAAGAAAAATCAATGCTTTTCCACAAAGAGAGAAACTTTTATCCTTAAAATACTGCCTTCAAGGAGCCTATAGTGTAGTAATGGGGATAAGACAAGTATACAAGTAACTGCCATACAAAATATAGCATCTGTAATGAATGCTGGAATGGAAGTCCAGAGATCTCAGTTTAAATTGCTGCTGTGTGATCTTGGGTCAGTCAATGAACACTTTCAGATTTCAGTTTCCAGCAATGGAAATAATGAGCCCTGGTCACTTCACAGTGATGAATGGACATATAATGAATTACCATAATATGTAAAAATACTTGGCAAATTGGTACCAAGTACAAAAAAGACATTATCATTATCTGCTGAAAGAAGACACAATCAGAAAATTTTTTTGTTTTTGAAATGGAGTCTCGTTCTTATCACCCAAGCTGGAGTGCAATGGTGCAATCTCAGCTCACTGCAACTTCCGCCTCCCAGGTTCAAGTGATTCTCCTGCCTCAGCCTCCCAAGTAGCTGGGATTATAGGCATCTGCCACCATGCCTGGCTAATTTTTGTATTTTTAGTAGAGATGGGATTTCACCATGTTGGCCAGGCTGGTCTCGAACTCCTGACCTCAGGTGATCCACCTGCCTCAGCCTCTCAAAGTGCTGGGATTACAGGTGTGAGCCACTGCACCTGTAATCTAATCAGAAACTTTTGAGATTAAGAGCAAAAGAATCATTGCACCTAGAAAACTGGAAGAGGGAAAGTTGGGCTCAGGGAAGAGATCATATTGGTATGAGCCTTGAAAAATGGCTTCGTGTCATAAAGGAGTCCAACACAGAGAGGACTAAGGCCAAGACCTTCATGGTAAGTGCAAAGTCATGATGTGGAAAAAAGACAGAATTGACAAATAGTATGGTTTGGTTGAAATATAGGAAAGCATAGGAGAAGTAATAGGAAACAGAGCTGCAAAAATTATGTGGAACTTAACCTAGAATATTAGACGATAGGCTTAGACTTTGTTCAATAGAAATGTACAGTCTCTGAAGGGTTTTGAACCACATTTTTCTAGACATGTGCCTTGGCAAGACAAATCTGATCTCTTAAATTACTGCAGAATAAATTGGAGGGGTGAGACTGGTGGTAGAGCGGCAGACAGAAGACCTTCACAGTAAATCTTAGGAAGGCATTAATGGTGCCTTAATGGAGGTGACATTATGAAAATAAAGGGGATAGCAACAGAGAAAACAGTGCTAGGGCAGAGCCAGCAGAGTATGATTAGATCTGATGGCAAGAGTTAAGATGAGTCTGAGATTTCAAGCACCAGCAACTAGAGAGTCGATATGGGAAGTCAGAAGGAGGAGATGATTTGGAGAAGATGACGACAGATTTATATTTTTGGACATTAAAAGTCTGGGAGAGATGCAGGGACCATAAAACTATCATGTCTAGAGTTTGCGAGTGAGATCCAGCTAGTGTGTGTGTGTGTGTGTGTGTGTGCGCGCGCGCGGGGGGGTGGGAGGTGTGTGCTTAGGAGTCATCCATACTAAATTGACAGTTAAATAACAGGAGTAAATGCTGTGTGAACAGAGAGCTTAAGACAATCTTGGGAACTTATGTTTAGTGGGTAGGAGAAGAAAGTGGAGTCATGAAAACAGAGGGGAGAAACTTCAGGAAGGTAGGAGGATACCCAATAAAGTGTACCTTAGGTAAAACCTAAAAACAATTTAGTTTCAGGAAAGAGTATGTAAGAAGTCAGTTATGCCTTCAGTTAAGGCTGCACTGAGGTAGAGTAACATGAATTCTGAGAAGTTACTAGATTTGAAAAGGCAATCATAAAAGTTTCTAGAGCCCAACAGCGCATCTAAAGAGTAGCAAGGAAAAATAAATGTGCATGTAGGCTATCTTTTAAAGACATTTAGCAGCGATAGTAGAGTTGAAATAGAAGTGTCAGAAGAGAGATTTGTAGAATTATTAATAAGCGGGCAGAGAGGAAAGGGCAGGGAAAAGGGAGAGATCAAGGACGCTGAAAAGAGAAAACAAAATTGGTAAAGCAAATTTCCAAAGGAAGCAGGAGATGTGTCATGTTCTACAGGAGAGAAGGCACTTCTTCCCCAGAAAAGGAAGAGTGAAGGAAATGTTTGTGATGGTCTAGACAGAATAGTTGAGGTAGACATGGGAAATTAAAGAAATTGTAACTGAGTGGTCTTGATTTCCTCTATATGTGGTGAATTCATGTAGAAAGAGCCATAAGGTTAGTATCAAATTGTAATTTCAGAAAGAAAAAGGCTTGGGTAGGAATGCAATTAGAGGCTTACTAAGAGACACCTCAAAGCTACCAAGCAACGATAAAATCGAGTTAGCGTTTTGTTAACTCTAAATCAGTAATTAATTTTAAGAGTAGAATTATTAGTGGTAGGTGATATTCCACAGATTGCATTGTTTCATCTAAAAACTTTGGTGGAAGGAATCATTTGCATGAAAGTAGGAGAACTGGCAATATTGGGCTAGAAATAGGCAAAGTGGTCCAGTAAAAGGTCAAAGGAAAAGGAGGTTTCAGAAAGTGAAAAAAAGGAGTGTCTATTGCAGAGACATCCTAAGTTAAGCAGGGTTTGGATTAGGGGTGAAGCCATTTGGATATCTGTCTCCTCCAAATCTCATGTTGAAATGTGGAGCTGGGGCCCAGTGGGTGGGAGGCCTTTACGTCGTGGGGGCGGATCCTTTCTGAATGGCTTAGTGCCCTCCCTCCATGGTAATGTGGGACTTTTCCCACTGTTGGTTTAGCTGAGAGCTGGTTTAAAGGAGCCTGGTGCCTCCTCCTCTCTCTCTTGCTCTTTCTCTCACCCTGTAACATGCCTGTGCTCCCTTCACTTTCTGCCATGAGTAAAACTTCCTGAACCTCACCAGAAGCTGAGCACATGCTAGTGCCATGCTTATACAGCCTGTAGAACTATGAACCACATAAATCTCTTTTCTTTATAAATTGCCCAGTCTCAGGTATTCCTTTATAACAATGCAAAACAGATGGATACACGAAGGAAGGCAGATGTTTTGCAGAACAGAGAGGAACTGAAGGGCTAGGAAGCTCCTGTGGACAAGACTAAGGAACCAGGTGGCTGTTATGAAGGGGAAGGTCTGACTTCCAAAGTCTTGGGGAGCAAGCAAAACTGCATGGATTGAGGTTCTCTGTTGGTCATGCCCTGAGAGTCAGAAAATCATTGGAGATGAAGATCTCTGTAAGTTAGATGAAACAGCCTTGGTACCAGTGTGTTAGAAAGAAGGGTTCTCAGTGAGAAGGAGGGTGTCACCAATGATGAGGAGAGCACAGGACAAGAAGAGGATAGGCTGGGGCTGACAGAGATCATCAAGGAGATGGGACATTGAATAAAAGGTCAGGTTACGGTGGAGAGTCGCCACAGAGAAGACATAGATGAGCAGTGATTGTTTTAAAAGCCCATGGTTGAACACCCTCTGGTCAGATGGCAGAGTCCTGCCATGACCCTCCTACAGGAATCCTTTGTGAATAACTCTATTCTGTTCATAAGGCAATTAGGAAATGAAGAGTAGGCATTCGTAAGGCAGTGTGGCTTCACAGGCTTCACCGAGATTAGATGTTTAAGAATGCCTGCCTCATGTGGCTTCTTGATGTATGGGGTCACTCAGTTAGGCTTCACTTGGTTTAAGCTACCTCAGAGATTTTCTGCCTTTGCTAGAAGGACAATGCCCTGGAGAGGCCATACATTAAGCATAATGAATCATTCGCACTGATGTGTGAATGGATCTTTGATAGGACACAAAGGAGACAGGGCAGGAGAACACTGAGCATCAAAGGATGTAGGGTACCGATGCCTCCCAGGAGCAAATGGAAAGACTGAGGGTGTCATCCTCCTGGCCTGGAAGAGAAGACCTGGCAGGGCCTAAAACAGCAGGCTTCATAGAACTGCGCAAAGATCCTTGGGATTTCACTTTCATTTGAAGAGTTTGATATCATGTTTGAATACTGGAGTCAGATCACTTGTATGTACAATACTGGCTTAAAACTGCTGCCATTTTAGATGGCCATAGATGGTCTACATCTTGAATGGTATACGGTAGCACCCACCAACAGAAATAGAATGCAAGTTACATTTGTGAGCCACAGACGCTGTTTTAAATTTTCTGGTACATACATTTTGAAAAGTAACATAAAATAGAGGAAACCAATTTAAATAATGTACATTATTTAACCCAGTAAAACCAAATGTCCCCAAAGCCCTTTTTCCTTGGAATGGCCATTTCAACATGTAATCAAATTCTGAAAGTTATTGAGATATTTCTTCTTTTTTTAACTAAGTCTTTGAAGTGCAGTACATGTTTTACACTTACAGTGCATCTCAATTTGGTCTCGCCACATTTCAGGTGCTCAATAGTTGTGTATGGCTGATGGCTACCATATTGGAGAGCTCAGGTATATCATTTAATATACGCCTTTGTCTAAACCCAGTTCAGATAATATGTGTCTGGGGGAATTAGGAAGAGGAAGGGTTGAAGGAAGGCTGAATTTCTCAGGTTGAGAAATTCTTCATGGAATTTAGGATGGAGTTTCAAATTAAAATGGGTGGAAAAGAGATGAGAATAGGCCATTCCAAGGAAAAAAGGCTCTGGAGACATTGGGAGTGGAGAAAGTAGAAAAAATAGAAAGTTCCAACAATCCCAGAATAAAGGGAGCAGAGAAAGTTGAGAGACCATCTAAGTGTCTAATTAGCTGAAAGCAGTGTAATTATTCCCCTCCATCTTTACAGCTGTTATCTCTTTGGATGTGGCTTCTCCAGATTTACACCATGATCCAGAGTCCTCTCACTTTCCTTCCCACTGTGAATATAAGCAGCAAGGCTGGGCTGAGCTGAGTGCATTGTTAGAATGTTGATTGTCTGTAACCGAGTTTTCACTTTTCAGATTTGTCCTTCACTCCACAGCTTTTGATCCTGCACCCAGCAGCATTTTATGAAGGACTAGCATGGGGGTGTGGGGAGATAGCATAAAAAAAAAGGAAAGAAAATGTCCTCACAAAACAAAAACAGTATTTTCAAAATTCACTCTGCTGCTTTCAGACTGTTTCCATCAACCCTCTTACTCATTTTGATTTATTTCTATCCGTAAGCAGACTAACGCTTCTCTGTGCTTTTATTGTTCTTCAAGAATAGGGCTTCTATTGGAGGAAAATAATGTCTCTACGACCACCACTTTGCTCAATGCAGATCTTCATTAATCTGCAGTCACAGAACAGGCTTTTAGCAGCGAGCACTTTTGATGGGAATTGAATTTGATATTGCATTATGGTTGCAGGGAGTCTCACAATAGACTGTGTTCTTTTCTGTGTCTGAGCACAATCAGAGAGACCCAATTAAATAATTTGGTGCAATAATGGAGAACAAAAGAGTATGAGGGCTTAAAGTGAGGGCTTCAGCATTTGTATTCTCTCGTTTCTGTATCATGTTAATTAATTTGCCTCAAAACCAAAAGAAAGAACACAATGTAGAGCAGCAGAGCTCATCTACAACATGTAGACACTTTAAATGCAGACACCGCACCAAATGGACTCCTAAAAAAAGGGCAGTGGATTCATTTCCATAACAAAGTCCCCCAAACCAGGTGGCTTAAAACAACAAAAAGGTATTCTCTGGCAGTTGTGGAGGCTAGAAATCAAGGTGTCAGCAGGGCCATGCTTCGTCTGCAAGGTAAAATCCTTCCTTGACTCCTTCTAGCTTCTGGTGGTGGCCATCCATCCCCAGCTTTCCTTGGCTTGTGGCTGCATTCCTTCAATCTCTGCCTCCATCCTCACCTGATGTCTCCCTATGGGTCTCTGTCTTTACCTGGTGTTTTCCTCCTCTTATAAGAATACCAGTCATATTGGAGTAGAGTCCATCTTAATGATCTCATCTTAACTTCATTATATCTACAAGGACTCTATTTCCAAATAAGGTCACATTCACTGGTACCAAAGGTTGGGGCTTCAATATATGTTTTACCAGTCAGGGGAAATCTATGCATTTCCATGTAAAGAATAAAGTTGGTACTCGTGCCAATTCTGAATTATCCCATTCTGTCCAGGTGGCAGTAGCAGTCATTGCTCCCTATGCAGTTGAAGAGAGAGCACTCTGGAGTTCTCTGAGAGTAATTTTTTTTTTTTGAGACAGAATTTTGCTCTTGTTGCACAGGATGGAGTGCAGAGGCATGATCTCAGCTCACTGCAACCTCCACCTCCCAGCTTTGAATGATTCTCCTGCCTCAGCCTCCTGAGTAGCTGGGATCACAGGCATGTGCCATACACCCAGCTAATTTTTGTATTTTTAGTGGAGACGAAGTTTCACCATGTTGGCCAGGCTCTCTTGAACTCCTGACCTCATGATCCGTACACTTTGGCCTCCCAAAGTGCTGGGATTATAAGCATGAGCCACCATGATAGCATCTTATAAATAATGTAACTTTATAACATAACTGGAGATGTGAAAATGAACACAGCAGTCTAAGAGGACAGTGACCTAGTCAGACAGTGGGCAGTGAGAGGAGCCAAGTGGGATTTATCAGGTAAACTAGCAGTTTAGAGACCAGGGGGTCTCGGGGTATGCGAAGGTTCACTTTTCAGGGTGACCCAGTTATCATTATTTTATAAAAGAAGAGGGTGCCAGGGTGGGCATGGCATTGGGTTTGGGACGGAGTCTTAGTCTTGTGATTCAGACACAAGAAACAGCACATTTGGGCCTGGAAGGGGGAAGTGTGGGATTTAGGGGGTGGGCACTGGCTTCTCCAAGAGTCGCAGGAGCTCCATTTTCCAGGTTACTGCTCATGCCATGATTTGAAATTTGGCTGTAGTCCACTTTGAAGTTCAGGTTGTGCCATCAAAATGCGAGAGCTGGGAGAGAAAAAAAGCTGAAACAGACTTCAATGAAACAAACAGAACATTTGGAGTCAGACCCAGATATGAATTCAGGCTGAGCCACATATTTGCTTTGTAACAGGTAACCTGGGCAGGCTACTCAGTCAACTCTGAGCCTCAGTTTCTTCATCCTTAAAATGGGATTCATAGCACAGTCTTCCCTGGGGTCTTAGGAACACTGGGAGATGGAATGGGCGACATGCCAAGCAGACTGCAGTTGCTCCAGAAATGCTAGTTCCCAAGTTTGTCCCTTGATATTCATCAGGACTAAGGTCCAGTTCACCAGTTCACCAGTTCACCAGCTGTCCTGAAGCTACTATCCCTTTCTTGCTCCTTATAGAGATAGACTGTCAGAACAGTGCTACCCAACAAACATTTTTACATCATGGACATATAGGAAATGATAAGATTTGTGCAGTACCCTGGAGCCAACAGACAGTATACTTATAGGCTACCCCCAGTCCCACCTGGTTGGACCAAGGGTTAGATCCGTATCTCAGGACCACCTGGTTGTGTTTTTCAATCCCATAGCTCATCATTTGGGAGCTTGTCCAGACAAACAAATAAGAAACACAGATGTTGGAGAGATCCAAGATGGCCGATTAGCAACAGCTCAGGAATGTAGCTCCCAGTGAAAGCGCAGAGAAGGAGTGGACGCCGCACTTTCTGACGAATTTTTGTTGCCCACAGACTGGGAGATACCCGGCAGAGGAGCCACACGGGTCGCCAGCGCGACTCGTTTGGCCGGCGCGGCTGTTTTGCCGGCGCCCCAGCGCGGCGCTTCCCGGTGCGGAGTGTACGGGACGGACGGGCTCGGCTGGTCCCATCCCCACAAGGAAAAC
>CAUYQU010012961.1:0-31136 GCA_963574635.1 Cheracebus regulus | reverse complement strand
CCCGTGTGGCTCCTCTGCCGGGAATCTCCCGGTCTGTGGGCTACAAAAATTCGTCGGAAAGTGCGGCGTCCACTTGTTCTCTGCGCTTTCACTGGGAGCTACATTCCTGAGCTGTTGCTAATCGGCCATCTTGGATCTCTCCGTCAGGACAAGCTCTTTGAAAGATAAAAATTACCCAAACTGACTGTTTTGGTGGTTCCACAACAACCAAAATCAGATTCATTAGGAGGACATATAGGAATCAATATATATCCATATATATGGCTAAGATTTATTATACAGAAAAGAATACAAAGAAAAATAGGTAAAGGAAAAGGCACATGAGTTGCAGTCTGGAGGAAACCAGACTTCCAAATCCAGACTTCATCTTCTAGTAGAGTCACATAGGACAAGCTTAACTCCTACAGCACTGAATTATGACAACATTGAATTGTTGTCTACCAGGGAAGCTCATTAGAGACTCAGTGCTCCAATTTTTGAGGGGGAGGATGCTGTTCATGCAGGTACCCGCTACCTAGCATGTGCCAAAGTTCTAGCATCCCAGAAAGAAACTAGTTGTTCAGAATACTAACAGTTTAAATACAGTGAGCCACTCTTGTCAGGAAATGGTGAGAACCCTCCCAAAATTCAAGTTTTCAAGCATCAGCCAGGGGCCAACCATACTAGCAGGTCTAAGTACAGCATTCACAAGGCTGCTATATTAACTCTTTCCTGCACACCAACATAAGAAGAAGTGAGAATCTGAATATCCCTGTAAACAATATAAATACTGAATTTGTTATTTAAAATATTTGCACCAAGAAAGTCCACATAGCTCCACTGGTGAATTAGACCTAACATTCAATAAAGAAATTATACCAATCCTATATATTGAAAGGAATATATTCCACATTAGTTTATTTTACCAGTATTGACATAAAAACCAGTTCAAAGATTGTAAGGAAAATATCAACAAAACTTACAGATCCACATTCCTCATCAATGCAAAATCTTTAACAAAGCATTAGCTATTTAAATCCAGCCATATATAAAAAGGATAATATATTATGACCAACTCAAGTTTACCCCAGGAATGCAAGGTTATTTCAACATCTGGAAATCAATTAATGTAATTAATATGAAAAGAATAAAGAAAAAAACCAATCATCTTAATAGATACAGAAAAAGCATCTGACAAAATTTAATGACCATTCATGATAAAAACTCATTTGTGATAAAAGCTCAGTGAACCAGGTATAAAAGGAAACTTTCTGAAACTGATAAAGAGTATAAACGAAAACATATAAGAAACGGTGAAAGACTAAATAGTCTCCATTTAAGATGAGAAGCAAGGCAAGCATGCCCACTCTCACAATTGTTACTCAACATAGATTAGAGGGACCTAGCTAGTGCATAAATTGAGGGGGGAAAAAAGCATACAGAGTTTTAGAAAGAAGTAAAACTGTCTTAAACTTGCAAACAACACGATCATATATTATAGAAACCCCCAAAGTTCAATGAAAACAACTATTATAACAATAAATTAATTTAAAAGTGAGATCAATATACAAAAACCAATTGTACTTCTAAACTGGGCATGGCGGTCCATCCCTGTAATCCCAGTTACCCAGGAGACTGAAGTGGGAGGATCACTTGAGCCCAGAAGTTCATGTACAGCCTGGACAACACAGTAAGACCTTGCCTCAAAAAAAAAAGTACTTCTATAAGTAAGCAATGAACAATTATAAAAATAATTTTAAATACTGTTTACATTAGGATCCCAAGACATAAAATATTCAGGGATAAATTTAATGTAAAATTTCCAAGACCTATATGATAAACTCTACAAAACATTTCTGAGAGAGATTTTAAAATATCCAAAGAAATGGAAGCTATACCATGTTCATCGATTGGAAGACTGAATGCCAATCAAAATCCCACAGACTTTTAAAATAGAAATTGAGACACTGATTCTAAAAGTGGTAAGAAAATACAGGACTTAGAATAGCAAAAAGCTTTTTTGAAAAAAGAACATATTGAAGGAATTAAGCTATATTTTATAGCTTCTTAACAAGCTACATTAATAAAGACAGTGTTGTATTGGCTATAGACATATAATCAATTGATCATAATAAAGAGTTCAGAAATAGACCCATATATATTTGATCAAGTGATTTTCAAAGAAAGTACTAATGTACAATGAGAGAGAAAATAGTATTTTTGACAAATATTTGTGCTGGAACAATTCGAAATTCATATATGAAAATGACCTTCAATCCTTATGTCATACTGTATACAGAAATTAACTAAAAATATATTAGAGACCACATGCATATACTCATTTTTTTAAGTTGAGAAATTTAAAGTATAAAACGGGAAAAAATTATAGTGACAGTCTTAATTTCTTTGATGTACCCAGCAACATACTTAAATTTTACCTCAAACTTCTTGTCTTCCTCAAACGTTTTCTGATTGCATTTGTTACAATTTTCTTGTAACTTAATATGAGTTTCTTTAAAGGATGATAATTCATTTTTAATCTTAGTAATTTCTCCATTAAGTTCTTCAACCTATTATAAAATGTAACCAGAATAAACAAGTATATCAAGTATATAAATATGTTTTATCTAAAAATACTTCATTAACAAAAGTTTCAGGAAACAGTCAAAGAATAAAAACAATCACAAAGTCATTACTAATACTAACAGCTACCATTTACTGAATTGGGCTGATTAGTTAATAAGCATAATTGCATATTCATCAAAACCCTATGAGATAGTATTATGCCCAATTTATAGGTAAGAAATGTGAGGCTCAGAGAAACTAAGTAACTTGTCCAAGATCAAGCAGAGATAAAGTAGCAGTGAGGATTTAATTCCAAAGCTAAATCTAAAGGCTGTGTCCTTAATGACAATATTAAACCACCTCTTGTCTCATAAAAAAATTTTATTTAAATTCATAAAAAACAAAAAACTTATATTCATAAATAAGAATTTATGAATTTTATATTATACAAACATTATACTTTCATTGTTTTCTTAAAGTTTAATTTTCTTGTTGCAAATTGCATATACAGATTTGAATTCCACTACATGAGTACTAAGCACTAAGTGGTACCATAGAAACTGACATTTCAGCCTGATATTTACATCTATAAGTTAAGACTTTGACTACCTATAAAATTTAATAATCTCTATTTTGGGGGACAGGAGTACTCTCACAGAAGTCTCAAATACGAGACAAGGTATGTTCCACTGAGGAGAAAAATACCCTTTTGTCATGGAAAGGCATATTTGGGGTTTTATAAAAGTTTAAAAGCTTTTTATAAAAGTATCTCTTGAACAACTTTAAAACTCCTACCACAAATCCCACAACTACTTGTAACATTCCTTATTGTGAATATTATAATTACTATTCCTAACATTTTTCTAATTAACATTCTCTATAAAGCCCTATATAGAGGCCAGCAGATGGAAACTCATGTTACTTTGTTCATTTCATCTATTTTTAACCATCTTTAAATCTATCTCTGCAAGGTATTTCTTTTCCAAGGCTAAACTCTCCATGTGTTCTTCATCCCTTCCTCTCCTATCTCCCTTAATCCTAAATCTGGAATTTTCTCTTTTCTTCTGCCTATTCTGAGTCTCTCAGCATCTTCTCATCAGCCTACAAATAGGTTCTACTCACATTCCTAATATTTTTCTTCCTTGATCCAGTTCCTTTGTCTCTCTCACTTTTTTTTTTTTTTTTTGAGATGAAGTTTCACTCTTGTTGCCCAGGTTTGAGTGCAATGGCACGATCTCGGCTCACTGCAACCTCTACCTCCTGGTTTCAAGTGATTCTCCACCTCAGCCTCCCGAGTAGCTGGGATTATAGGCATGCACCACCATGTCCAGCTAATTTTGTATTTTTAGTAGAGACAGGGTCTCTCCATGTTGATCAGGTTGGTCTTGAACGCTAGACTTCAGGTGATCTGCCTGCCTTGACCTCCTCCCAAAGTGAAAGATTACAGGTGTAAGCCACTGCGGCCAGCCTTTTTTTTTTTTTTTTTTTTTTAGTTTGGGAGTGTTTCTATGTCGCCCAGGCGGGAGTTCAGTGGTTTGAACTTGGCTAACAGCAACGACCCCCACAAAGGTTCAAGGGATTCTCCTGCCTCAGCCTCCAGAGTAGCTGGGACTACAGGCACGTACCACCACACCTGGCTAATTTTTTGTATTTTAATAGAGACAGGGTTTCACCAGGATGGTCTCGATCTCCTGACCTTGTGATCCACCCGCCTCGGCCTCCCAAAGTGCTGGGATTACAGGCATGAGCCACTGCACCCAGCCTATTTTTAAAATGATCTTTCACCTATAACTTCAAATTTCACCTTTACGCTAATAAATATTAAATCTGTATCTCCTCCCCAATCTCTCTCCTAGGATTAGATTCACATCTCCAAATGGATAGTATACACTTCAAGCTACATGTCCTGAAAGCATCATAAATTCTACAGTTCTCAAATTAATCTCATTATTTTCATCTACCAAATCTGCTTCTCCTTTTACATTCCTTAAGCTAATGATATTATCATTCTATGAGTTATACTAACCTTAGAGTCATATTTGATGTCTTTTCCCCTCCAAATACCCATTATATATAATGTCACTAACCATGCCAAGTCTACTTCCAAAGTTCATCCTACACCTATTCCTCTTCATTTTTCTATTGCCCTAATTCACACAATCATAAGTTCATGATTAGATTATTACTACATTCTTACTGATTTCTTTCCAAACAGCCATCCTCCATATTGTTGCAAGAATTATTTTTCTAGAACACAATCTGCCTGTGTCACTTATTTATTTTAAAACTTCAATGGCTTCCCATTACTGAAAATCTAATCTCCTAGTAAGGAACCCTTCAAAAGCTGATCTCAACCTATTTTCCAATGTCACATTCCACACATCCATTGTTAATTCAGAGCAAACTCTTCATGGTCCTTGAAAATGGACTTTCGTGCCTCCATGGTTGTTTTCATTCTTTCTTAAAGGAAATTTCAACAAGATGGAATGGGAAGGGTGGAGATGGGTGTTCCTTTTGTTTAAATCCTGTTTCATCAGCCAGGTGCAGTGGTTCATGCCTGTAATCCTAGCACTTTGAGAGGCCGAGGCAGGCAGACTGCCTGGGCTCAGGAGTTTGGAAACAGCCTGGGCCACACAGTGAAACCCTGTCTCTACTGAAATACAAAAAATTAGCCAGGCTTGGCAGCGTACGCCTGTAGTCCCAGCTACTCAGGAGGCTGAGGCAGGAGAACTGCTTGAACCCGGGAGGTGGAGGGTGCAGTGAGCCAAGATCTTGCCACTGCACTCCAGCCTGGATGACAGAGGGAGACTCTGTCCTCCCACAACAAAAAAAAATACTATTTCATCTTTCAAGGCCAAATTCTAGTGTCATCTTTTCTTTAAAACTTTCTCCAGCCCAGCTAAAGAACATGATTTATTTTATGCTTTTATAGTACTTTGTTAATACTAAAAACTACCTTGCACTGTTGTCATTAATTCCATAGTTATCTGTCCCTGCAGTGTAAGCTCTTTGATAATCCTTATATTTTAGGCATCTGAAAACCCAGTGCCTAGAATAGTGCCTAACACATGGTATATGCTCAGTCAATGTTGTTAATTAAATTTTTTGTGATCTCCCTTTCCCTAATTTCTGAACATTCTCACTTATTGTCTTTTTGTCTCTGTAACAACCACTGGTTATATATCTAGTCAAAATAAGAAGATACACATAACATTGTTATTTTTAATATTTCAATGAATTTTAAATATATTATCTAATAATATGCAAGAAGTTTTATTAGCATAGTATTTTCACTGTTTATTTTTTGAATGATCAAATATGAAACAGCAGTTTATATGATTCCAATTTATTCTTATCAGTATCTTTGTTTTTTTAACCCATCTTGATCCAGTCTCAGTAGCCACACTACTATTGTCCTTCACTCAAGAATGGTGAAAAACTTACATATAGAAATATAATTAAAAAGTAAATGTGATATACCACTGAAGAAAACTCTTATAGAACCAAGGCAGCTTTTTAAAACTTATCTATATTCTGTTTATTATGAAAGCATAATGGAAGCAAAATGATTGCAGAACTTAAAAATTCTAAGATAAAACCAACTTTATCCACATTTATAGACTGAGACCTCACCAATGAAACTGCTTATTTTTCTTAATAGTTTTTGTTTTTTTCTGGAGAGAGGGGCATAGTTGTAGTCTCAGAGAAAATGAATGTTTAACCTTCTTGGCTACACTGATCTTTTTGGGTTTTTTTTTTTTAATATGTTTGGCATATTTAATTTTATATTTCCTTTTCACTTAAACAGTTTTCCTTATCCTGATAGCACCATTTCCATGGGATTTTAAAGACTGGGGATGAAAAGAGGGTACAGGGATAAAATGTAGATTAACTGATGCTAAAATGAACATTACTATGCTTGTTGCTTAACGATAAACTGTACTAGTATAGAAATTAAGAATTTTTTAGTATTCTACAATTAAATACAAATTATTTTTCTTAGATTTAAGTAAACCTTATCAAAATCATCAGTGAAGACTTGATCTCTCCAAAATATAAATTAAGAAAACATACTAGTTCCAAATGAATCAAATCAAGAGTTACTTATATAATAATTTATATCAAACAAAATAAGCTACAGAAAATACTATCAAGCTGGTATTTAGATATCCATTACTATATTATATAATTAACATAATAGTCTAAAACATAATAATACATTCCCAAAATATAGCTTCATAAACTCATAGTGACTTTTTATTGTCATTTTTTTAAAAAAATATAAAATGCAATGAAAATTGATATTAACATAGAATAATCAATTTTGGGGTCCACCAATGTTTAAGATAAACCTTTATATTTTACAATTTGAATTTATATCATTTTACACTATTATTTTATAGTGTATAAATTTTGCTGAATTAAAATTTACTATAAAATAAACAAATGTGATTTAAGGAAGAGATATGTTTAAAATATATCAACTCTTATGTTGTTAATATGATAAAATGCTAATACTATAGAACTCAACTACTGCATACATGTTCTAAACATGGCTCTAATATATCTCAACAAAACTGCTGAGGAAAGCAAAATAGATCAGTTAATAATAATACAATTATTTTATTCATTTACTAAAATACTATGCAGTGGTTTTATTAAAAAGTAAATTAATTTTCCTTTGTCACATACAGGAGCTCAAATCCACACACACACACACACATATATATGCATATATACACAAACATGTATTTGTGTGGTCTTCCATGCATAAAAGCATTACAGGGAATTTCATTAAATTTAGCTTTTAAAAAGCATTCACCTTTTTGGAACTATGAGACCAAAAAAAAAAAAAAAAAAGTATCTGATTTTAGTCCTCTAATATTTTTGCAGTATTTTCTTAGCATTTACAGTTATTTTACATGTCTAAAACTATTTAAAATATTTTACTATTTAATAAACTTACATGTCTTTTCCAAGTTCCTAGTGCTTTTTCATGCTCATTTTGAAGATTAAGAAACTTTTCTTCATTTTCTTTTACCTTCTCCCTTTGCAGCTCATTATCTCTTTCAAGGGTCTGCAATAAAATTAATTATCCAAAAAATAATCAATACCACATTAATGAATTTTGATGTGTTTTATGTTGCTTGGATCTTTGCTTCTAACATGCTGAAAGTGCCATACAGATCAGTGATAATGTGCTATCTCAACTATAATTTTCATAAATTAATGGAAAGGTGCTTATAGTTTAGCTAACAGAAAATAGGGGGAGGTTATGATAAAGAAATGGCTATAAAAGGGTATAAAAACATTGCCATTATTCAGTTTCACTGCATAAGTTTTAATGTTCTGAAAAAGTAATATAAAGTACAGCACTGAAAAGTATGAAATGTAGCACAATCCAGCCTAACTCTACTAAAGAAATTTAACTACCATAGAACATTTTTTTCCATTATCTGTTTATTTTAGAAATTAACTGGCTAGAAAACTCTTAAATACCATTTTAATTTCAAATTAACACTTTTTAAGCATAACTTAAATATTTACCATATTAACTTAATTACTTCGTTGAACTAACATAACAGAATCACCACCACACTCTCCCTCCCACAAAATAAACTTATAGAGTAAAAATACTACCATGTATTTTCTAAGACTAGGTTTTTAAAGCTATTAAATCAGTGCCATCCATATTATTAGGTTTCTCCAATGTCTGCTGATAACCCAAGTAAATTTTTTAAAAAAGATAGTGATAGAACGCCTATCTACATGCCTAATACATCTGGAATCTTTGTTTATAAAGCTATGTACATTCAGGTTAAAAATGTCAAGCTACACAAAAGGATATTAAAAGAAAAAGGTAAAGTTATCCTCTCAGTTTCCCTCCCCAGAAGTAACCACTTTGGCAGTTTCTTGGATATCTTTCCAGAAATTGTCTATATAAGCATAACAGTATGTAAATATATATATATTTAAATACAGATGAGATCATATCATACACACTGTTCTGTCATCTGCCCTTTTTTTAAAAAAAGTCTTTCTTACTTTCCATATTACATATATAAATCCATCTCATTGAATTCTATTTTATTCATAGTACTCCATCTATTTAGAGAGTTCTCAATTACATCTAGGATATCAATATGCAAAGATAAATTATGTAAAATTATGGCAACATATCTAATAAGCATTTTACAATTTTAACATGGAGAGTCTCCTCTTGCTCATAAGAAGCTATACATTTTAAGAGCATCCAATGAATACCTATTTTGATTGCCTCTATTTCAGGATAACATAAATATTTTTATAAAAATATCAGTTCCTCAATTTATAGATATATACAGTCATGCTTTGCTTAAGGACAGGGATATGTTCTGAGAATTCCATCATTAGGTGATTTTGTCACTGTATGAACATCACAGAGTGTACTTACACAAACCTAGATGGTATAGCCTACTATACGTTTAGGCTATGTGGTATAGCCTATTGTTCCTATGCTGTAAACCTGTACAGCATCTTTCTGCACTGACTAGTATAGGCAATTGTAGCATAATAGTATTTTTATAACTAAAGATATCTAAACATAGAAAAGGTACAGTAAAAATGAGGTATAAAAGATTAAAAATGGTATACATGTAACTATATAAGGCACTTACCATGAACATTGCTCTGGGTGAGTGAGTGAGGGAGTGGTCAGTGAATGTGAAGGCCTAGGACATTATTATTCACTAACATAGGCTTTATAAATGCTGTATACTTAGGCTACACTAAATTTTTCTTTTAATTTTTTCTTTCTTCAACAATAAATCAAGCTTAGTTGACTTTATAAACTTCATTTTTTAAAACGTTTTGACTCTTGTAATAACACTTAGCTTAAAATACACAGATTGTACAGTTGTACAAAAATATTTTCTTTCTTTATATCCTTATTCTATAAGCTTTCTATTTTTAAATTCTTCCTTTTTAAACTTTTTGGTCAAAAACTAAGGTACATCATCACAGCACTATTCACAATAGCAAAGACATGGAATGAACCTAAATGCTCATCAATGGTAGACTGGAGAAAGAAAATGTGGTACATATATATCATGGAATATAACACAGTCATAAAAAAAAGAATTAGATCATGTCCCTTGCAGCAACATGGATGAAGCTGGAGGTCATTAACCTAAGAAAACTAACACAGGAACAGAAAACCAAATACCACATGTTCCAACTTATAAGGGGGAGCTAAATATTAAGCACATATAGACACAAAGAAGGGAACAATGGACACCGGGGCCTACTTGAGGGTGGAGTGAGACTGAAAAACTACCAGTCAGGTACTATACTTATTATCTGGGTGACAAAAAAATCTGTACACCAAACCCTGTGACACTCAATTTGCCTATGTAACAAACATGCACATGTAACCCTGAACCTAAAATAAAAGTTAAAAATACATATATGTAACATAAAATTTACCATTTAACCATTTTCAGATGTACGTTTCAGTGGCACTGAATATATTCAAAATGTTGTGTGACTATCACCACTATCCATTTTCAGAATTTTTTCATCATCTCAAATAGAAATTCTGTATCCATTAAATAGAAACTCCCATTTTCCCTCCCCACTTGTTCACTTTGACAAATACATATGGTCATGTAACTCCTAGAAGATACAGAGAGCAGTTTTATTACTCCCAAAAGTTCCCTTGGGCAACTTTGCAGTACCCCTATTCTTCACTGACCATCAATAATCTGTTTTCGGTCTCTCTAATTGTGGCTTTTGGAGAATGTCCTATAAAAGGAATCACGGAACAACACTGTATGTAGTCTTTTGAGTTTGGCTTCTTTACTTAGCAAAATGCATTTGAGATTAATCCATTTTGTTGTGTGAATCAGTAGCTGGTTCCCTTTTACTGCTGCATAGTCTGTTGTATTGATGCATCATAGTTTGTTTATACATACATCTCTGGGTTGGACATTTGTGCTGTTTCTAGTTTTTAATGATTATTAATAAAGCCACTGTAAATATTATTTTTTAAAAACTAACACACAAACACACATTAGCCTAGGCCTACACAGGGTCAGGATTATCAATATTACTATTTTCCTCCTCTACAAGTTTTCCCTCTGGAAAGTCTTCAGGGGCAATAATACCCATAGAACTGTCATCTCCTATGATAATACTCCCTCTTCTGGAATACCTCCCAAACAACCTGCCTGAGGCCGTTTCACAGCTAACTTTTTTGTTTTCGTTTTTGAGATGGAGTCTTGCTCTATGGCCCAGGCTGGAGTGCAATCTTGGCTCACTGTAATTTGCGCCTCCCAGGTTTAAGTGATTCTCCTGCCTCAGCCTCCTGAGTAGCTAGGATTACATGCGTGCACCACCACATCTGGCTAATTTTTGTATTTTTAGTAAAAATGGGGTTTCACCATATTGGTCAGGCTGGTCTCAAACTCCTGACCTCGTGATCCCCTGCCTCAGCCTTCCAAAGTGTTGGGATTACCAGGTGTGAGCCATCATGCCCTGCTACTTTTTTAATAAATAGAAGGAGTAACCTAAAATAATGATAAGAAGTATGGTATAATAAATACATAAACCAGTAACATAGTCATTATTATCATTATCAAGTATTATGTACTATATATAATTGTATGTGCTATGCTTTTTTTTTTTTTTTTTTTGAGATCAAGTGTCGCTCTGTCACCCAGGCTGGAATGCAGTGGTGTGATCTCGGCTCACTGCAACCTCTGCCTCCTGGGTTTAAGCAGTTCTCCTGGCTCAGCCTCCTGAGTAGATGGGATTACAGGCACCTACCACCACACCCAGCTAATTTTTATATTTTTAATAGAGATGGGGTTTCATCATATTAGTCAGGCTGGTCTTGAACCCCTGACCTTGTGATCCACCCACCTCAGCCTCCCAAAGTGCTGGGATTACAGGCGTGAGCCACCATGCCCGGTCTGTGCTACACCTTTTTATAGCTGATAGTGCAGTAGGTTTGTTTATACCAGTATTACCAACAAACATGTGAGTAACACATTGTGCTATGACAATATGATAGCTATGATGCTAGCAGATGATAGGAATTTTTACCTCCATTATAATCTTATGGGGCCACCATCTTATATGTGGTCTATCATTGACCAAAACATTGTTATGTGGTGCATAACTATAATAACAGAGTAGTTTCTAAATATTTATAGTGTGTATAATAGATGCTTATTACTTTAACATCTAACAAATATTTTTCATTGATAACATATGTATTTTAGAAGACAAATAGAATCTTAGAGAAGATATGGGAGAATAAACCACATTCTCTATCCTAGCAATAATAAATGACCAAGAACATCATGCTTTTAAAACAGTGTACTAGCGATTCCTCAAGGACCTAGAAATAGAAATTCCATTTGACCCAGCAATCCCATTACTGGGTATATATCCAATGGATTATAAATCGTTCTAGTATAAGGACATATGCACATGAATGTTCACTGCAGCACTGTTTACAATAGCAAAGACCTGGAACCAACTCAAATGCCCATCGATGATAGACCAGACAAGGAAAATGTGGCATATATACACCATGGAATACTATGCAGCCATAAAAAATGATGAGTTTGTGTCCTTTGTAGAGACATGGATGAACCTGGAAACCATCATTCTCAGCAAACTGACTCAAGAACAGAAAATCAAACACCGCATGTTCTCACTCATAGGTGGGTGTTGAACAATGAGAACACATGGACACAGGAAGGGAAGCATCACACACTGAGGTCTGTGGGGGGAAATAGGGTAGGGACAGTGCGGGGTGGGGAGTTGGGGAGACACAGCAAGGGGAGAAATGCCAGATATAGGTGATGGGGAGGAAGGCAGCAAATCACACTGCCATGTGTACCGATGCAACAATCTTGCATGTTCTTCACATGTACCCCAAAACCTAAAATGCAATAAAAATAAAGAAAAAAGAAAAATAAAATAAAATACAAAAAAACACAAGAGTGTACTAGCAATGTGAGTCATTTCTTGTCTGCACCCAGTAACTGCATCTAAAGGAAACTGCCTACTTCAGGTATTCTCTCAGTTTCAGTTTTTTGGAGACATTCCATCCTTCCATTACAATTTTGACCTACTTCTGTCAGGCATGCAAATTAGGTTATCTCTGAGGATACCCTTTTCCACTTCTGTCCCTGTTTCCCAGGTCCCATAGTTTCCATTCTTGGTTTACTCCCTTATCTTGTACAGCAAACATTCTATTACTTCTTGATAAAGGAGGCATAGGATGGTAAATTTTTGGGGACGCTATATGTCTGAAGATGTCTTTATTCTACCAATACTTGGCAAATTTGTTTGGCTGAATACAGTAGAACTCTGCTTCGGAAATAAATTTTTCCCCAACATCTGAAGGCATGGTTCTGTTGTCTTCTATATTCCAGTGTTGCCAATGAGAAATCTGAAACCTTATGTTATCATTCTCATTCTTAATCCCTGTGTATGACCTACTTTCTTGTACAGTTTTAGAATCTTTATGTATAATACAAAATTTCATAATGATATGCATGGATATTGGGCAAGACAAACATATCTGTCAGGCCTGGATAACTTTTTTGTATTAATTATTTGGTCATTTCCTCTCCTATTTTCTCTTTTCTCTCTCTGACACTCACCAGACATCTTGAACTGACCCCCCAATTTCCTTTCTCTCCTGTTCTCCATCCTTTTGTCTTTTAGTTCTACTACTTTTTAGAAGACAATATTATCTTCCAACCTTTCCATTACACTTTTTATATCTGTTAATATATTTATCTTAAGGGCTTTCTTTGATTCTATACGAGTTTCTTTATAAACTCATTTTGCAGATTAACATATTCCCTTTAACTAAATATACTTTCTTAGCTTCTACAAGGTTTTTTCATTATCCTATTTGTGTGTTTTTCATATTGGAGGCTGTATTAGGTTGTTCTTGCATTGCTAAAGAAATCCCCGAGACTGAGTAATTTATAAGAAAAGAAGTTTAATTGCCCTCATGTTTCTACAGGCTGTACAGGATGCATAGCACTGACATCTGCTTCTGGCAAGGCCTAAGGAAGCTTTTACACATGGCGGAACGTGAAGTGGGACCTTGCACATCACATGGTGAAAGCAGGAGCAAGAGCGAGGCAGGCAGGTGCCACACACACTTTTCAACAACCAGATCTCGTGAAAATGAGATCATTCACTATCCTCATTCACTATCTTGAAGACAGTACCAAGCCATGAGGAATCCACCCCATAACCTACACACCTCCCACCAGGCCCCACCTCCAAAGTTGGGGATTACATCTCAACATTAGATTTGGATAGATAAATATCCAAACCATACCAGAGGCTTTCTTCAAATGTCCAGTCATCCTTAACTACCTATTCATATTTAAGAATGAGGTATTAAAATGCCGGTTGAAAGTTTTGTCAAATGGTAGGTTTCGCTGTGGATTGATCTGGCTGAGCTATTTCACTGGGAAAGCTTAACTGTAGCAGCTATAGTCTTTTCTCTTGGGCAGTTTAGTTTCCCCTAAAAGGAATCTTCCATTTTCTTTGGCTGAGAATTAGGCTAGCTGCCCTCTAAATGAGGATACTGGACTGGAAGGTCTCACTCTTCAGAATTCAGACTTTCCAACCTGTTGTCAATCTCATACTCTTAGTAGTAAACTGATAAACTAGCTCTCAAAAAAAAAAAAGGCCTGATTTAAAGCATTTGCCATTTCATTCATGTTAAATATTTACATCATAGTCAATTTCAAACTACCATCAGTTAAACAACCAGTTCACAAAATTCCTTAATATCTAACAACCAGCTCCCACTGGCAAAAGCTGGCTTCAGCAAACCACTAGATCCCCTTTCTCCCCAAACCTTAGCTGTCCCTAAGGTTCTCCCAAAGAAACCTCCAATCTTCTGCAAAGTAGGAGAGGAGCAGTGTCTACTAGTGCAGGTTAGGAAGGAGAAACCAGGGTTGTAATGGCTTCTTATACGGATCTAGTTTTTGGCTTCAGTTGCATACTGTACTTCTAGAGGCACATGATACTTGCAATTCCGGACCATTTCTGCATCTTTGACTTAGTTTGTACTTCTCTCGTGCTAAGTAAATTGCCAAATGTCCATCTGGTTCCCACTTTGTAGTACTTTTACTGTTTCCTCCCTGTTTCCTTGTCCTTGTGGATATATTAGTGTCATTTTATTGCAGTTTCAAAAATATGTAATGTGGGGTTAAACATGTTTAACTAGAAGTCCTGACCAGGCAATATCTAAACTTGGAAAGACTATGAGTTTATTCACTGTTCATCTTTTTCATTAAGAATATTTCATGAGCTACTATGATGTGGCAGGCATCATTTTAGGTTTCTATGCTACATCAATGGAAACGTTGCTGTCCTTATGGAGTTTATATTCTTTTTTCTTTTTTTTAGACAGAGTTTCGCTCTTGTTGCCCAAGCTGGAGTGCAATGATGTGATCTTGGCTCACTGCAACCTCTGCCTCCCGGGTTCAAGCAATTCTCCTGCCTCAGCCTCCCAAGTAGCTGGGATTATAGGCATGCACCACCATGCCAGGCTAATTTTGTATTTTTAGTAGTGATAGGGTTTCACCGTGTTGGTCAGGCTGGTCTCAAACTCCTGACCAGAGGTGATCTGCCTGCCTTGGCTTCCCAAAGTGCTGGGATTACAGGTGTAAGCCACCACGCTGGGCCATGGAGTTTATATATATTCTATCAGGGATTCCTTCTTGGCTTTTTGGCTAGGATTAAGTATAGTATATTCTATTAGGAAATTATTTGGGGTATTTTTGCATCTGGATAACAAAGACAGCTGATCTAGCAATTTTGTTATTGAGACCACAACTCTTTAACTTGCCCCTCCATGAGCTCTAAGTCCAGTACTTACATACCGTTGAATTCCACAGAGCCTATGGTATTCATAAATATATAATTGTTTTTCTCTGAGTTAATGGTGACTATAAACATAATGCTAGGATCTTTTGAATATGACTCCAATAACTTAGATAATCCAAATGCCTCTCTTTTGAAAACCATCTCTGAAAAAAAAAAAAAGGATATTGTGAAAGTTCAAAATGAAACCATTTGCTAATAATGCTTTACTCTTCTAAAAACTAAGTAAATGATTCTAGTTAATACTATATTAATATGACTTCAGAAAAAAACTAAGTAAATTATTCTTGTTAATATTATGACTATAGGAACATAACTATGCTTACAACTGGACTAAACTATAATTATATCACACTAGAAAATATTTCCTATTATGAGAATTTAGCTTTCTATGCTCTAAATTTTACTACTAGAAAAGTAAGACAGATGACAGCATGACTGCAGAGCACTGAAAAACAGTTGGCCATTATCAACAGTAATGATCCCTTTTAGTATAGGTAGAATGAGAATGCTCAAGAAAACACTTGAGATATCTCAGCATAATCCTCAGCAACAGTTCAACATTAATATTTTGTTATGCTATATTTCAGTGGTTCTCAGACACCAGTCTGCAGACAAGTACTGATCCATGACAAAATATTCACTAGTCCATAGCAAAAAAAAAAAAAAAATGTCAATATAAGGTCATTAAATGCCTTTTCTTATAAAGGACTATCCTTTATCCTGAGATTATGTCTTTAATATATGTTTGATGTTAAAATGTTCTTTTTCATACAATGATAGTAATAATATATTATTTGCATTTTTAATGTCTTTATCATCAAAATTAAAACCTGACAATTCTATCCTGTTTTTGGTAATACTTTAAAATTTTAGTGTATAAAATCTAACTTCTCTATGTATTATCAAGGCTCAGGTAATACTTGTGGCAGTTAAAGAGAAAGGCATTTGAGGGGAAAAGAGGCATTTGATTATTTAATGATTGGCAGTCATAGTCAAAAGATCCTGAAGTTATATTTATAGTCACCATTAATTCAGAGAAACACATAACTATACACAGGCTCTGTAGAATTCAGCAGTATGTAAGTATTGGACTTAGAGCTCATGAAGGGACAAGTTAAGAGTTATGATCTTAGTATGACTGATCTAACAAAATTGCTAGATAAGCTCTCACAGATCTAGGAAAAATAATAGTATGTTGTAGAACTAGTGCTGGATTTGAATCACAACAGATTTAATACTAATTCTGCTGCTAATGATGAGGCTTTGAACTACACTGCCTATATTTCCCGGGTCTCGCTATTCATTAAATGAAATGATTGGATCAGATAATCTTTAACCTTTTGTTTGCCCTAAAATTCTATGTTTCAACTCATTTATTTGGATTAGAAGATGCTCTTGGTAACAGCTTTTCAAAAACAACCTAGTTAAATTATATCATATGTTGCTTGGGAGAAGGTTCAACATATTAGAGAAATAGTTCCAGTTATCTAACTATAGAGTGGGCAGGGGAGATTGGAGGTGGGAACTTGCTAATAGCTGGACTTTCAGAGAAACTTTTTTTTTTTTACTAGTCTTTTTTATTGGAATAGGTGAAGGGATTAAAAGAAGGGAGAGGTCTGACACTAGGATACCACCTCTCACTCCCTCTTCTATAGTTTTGGGACACATAAGAGAAATAAGGAAGGCAAAACTTTCATTACATGACAAGCCATAGAACATCAATGGTGAGGAGACATTAATAAATGTTGCATTGCTCAGGTTCAATTTGGTTCCATTCAATGACAGACTCTACATTATTTGTTGGGCCTGGTAAGAAAAACACAGGGGAAAAAGTGCTACTCAATAGTACTTTTTTGGACTAGATAAAGGTACTAAAATACAAAACTTTTTCTCTTCTTTGCAGACCCTCTCTCTCTTTCAATTTGTCATGGTGCTTTTTATTTTCTGTTTAATATCATAATCCTCTAGGCTTGGGGATACTTGCCGGGCAAATGCAGACAACTCAGCACAAGTGAAAGCCGCCAACTACCAGGTTCCCTGACCTGCCAGCTGCTAGACCCATCTACTATGTCCTGGACAGGGGTGGGGAAGTCAATATTCCCTTCCCATGGCCTTCACCTCAACCCATGGCAAATGGGTGACTCTCAAGAAACTGCAACTGCCAGGAGGTAGGCACTCAGTACCTGGAGTGGGGACTCATCCTCCCTGCAGACTCCCACCAAGTCACCTGCCTAACACTTTAAAGCACTGCCAACATGCAACAAAGACAACTGTTGTTATGCCTCACCCCAAAATACAGTGGGGCATATGCACCCAAACTAGGCCCTCCTTGCCTGCACCTACACCCCAACCAAAGAGTAAAGGTCCCTGTGAATGTGAGCCAGTCAAACTTCACCAGTGGCAGGACAGGAACAGGGAGTAGAAGGCAAAGCCGGATCTAGGTCCCCAGAGAGTGGAAGAGCCAACAGCCAAGAACCAGCCCTGGGAGATAGTGGAGACAAGACGATACCTGAGCTGAGGATCCAAGTGCCTAGCACATGTTCCATTATTCCATTAGACTTCATTTACAAAATGTAAACTCAAAATAAAATCTTCAAGACACTGACCATGAAACATTAAACCTGAAGCAAGAGGCCCTTCTGAGTGTAGGTCTCAATGATGCAAGTGCACTGGTCACATACTCATGAAACTGGCCCTGGCCTCGACTGATGGTAGTTTTTATGTGGGAAGTAATTATAGTTTTCATGGGAAATGTTCAGCTTTACCCTGTCTCCTTTGCTACCAAGAACTCCTTCATAAGGATAGAAATATCTTCTACTGGCCACCCCAGTAGAACATATCCCCAACCCCTTTTCTGAATTGGACATCCCATCTCTTAGCCCAGTGGCATACAGGGCAGTTCCTGCTCCTCCACTAACCTCCATGGTTCCATCATGTGAAGCCAAAGAACCACTAAGGTTTTTCAAGAATAATACACTACTTCAAGCCCCATTGGCAAGATTACTCCAAAAACTTTCTTTTTTGAAACTTGTAGACCAAAACTGTACATCAGTTGATATGTTCTTGGTAAACTTCCAAACTTCAAGAAACATATGCCTAGCTGGGTGTGGTGGTGGGCACCTGTAATCCCAGCTACTGAGGAGGTTGAGGCAGGAGAATCGCTTGAACCCAGGAGGTGGAGGTTGCAGTGAGCCGAGATCATGCCACTGCACTCCAGCCCAAGGCTCCATGTCAAAAAAGAAAAAAGAAACAAACAAACAAATGCAAATTTCTTCCACATTAACTTATCACATTTTACTCTACTGGCAGCACTACAGCGGACCTTCAACTTTCTAAAGCATTTCAAGCATCTAGCCAGGGAACAAATGGCAGTCTCCCCTTCTTGTATCTCAATCCCTACAAGAGATTTTCTTGTACATTTCTTCACTTAGCTTCATAAGGGGAAATGCACCCACCTCTGCTGGGGATGTAAGAGAAAAGGCCTCTCTTTTTGAACCCTGCACTCCCAAATTATCAATGGCCAACAACGTCTTCTCCTCCCCAATCATTTTCTTATGTATACTAGAAAGAGGATGATGAGGTGATTGTTGTGGTAACAGTGCCAATTTTATCATATTACTGTGAAGAGAGATCTACCCCAAACTTCTGAGAGCAGGCTGAATGTCTCTTAAACTGCAGCTGACACTTTCACCTTTTATTTTCAGTGTTGGATAGTGACCACAATTCTAGTACCAAAAAAAAAAAAAATCCTGTTTATTCTGTTGTAATAGAGTGGATTTTTCATTTGCAAAATGAAGTCAGATACTTGATAAAATTTAACATTTCATTAGTGACATAAATGCTGAATAATATATGTTCATTACTTTAGACACTGAAAACAAGTAGATGAAGGAAATCAGTATCTTACCCTTAGAATTCAAAATGATCTCCATAAAACTAGACAGAAGAATGAACTAAACGGGAATTTAATTGGATGAATATATACTAAAACATATATAGAGAGATTAATAAATATAACCTGATTATCTTCTTTTAGCACCTTCAATTTTGCCTCCATTTCAGTATTAGCTTGAATTTGTTGCTGAAGTAATTGCTGCATATGTTGAAAAGAAATGATGATCTCCTTTGAAAATACACAAATATGATATATCAATTTAAAAGTTTTAAGATAGTAGGTATGTTTTTAGGCTAATTCTTCACATACATATTCTAGTTTCCTAACTCATTGTATTTACGGTTTAATTTCAACACTTTATTTTAAACTAATGGCACATCTAATGGTATCTAAAATAATTTCTATTACATTATTTCCAAGAGTCTCTCAAATAATTAACAATGTTTTTTTTGGAATAAACTGTGAACTCTAAGACACATGTGAAGAATTCAAAACGAAAATAAACATTTGCTGGCTTGCCACCACCCCCCTGCAAAAGTAAATATATCACTACTAAAATGTCATATGAGGTATAATATTATAAAATGTCACAATGGGCTAGGATGTCATGGCATACATTCAGAGTCAAATGGAAGAAAAGCAGAAGAGAAAAAAGAAACAGGAGGAATATTCTTTCACACGTCTTTTTAAAAATGGAATAATTATAACAATCAAATAGATTCAAATGAGAGTACAATGTCCTGAAAAACTGTACACTACACATAAATAAACTTCAACAATTATCTGCTAGGGTACCACTGGTCTACTCTACCAAGGAAAAAAACTAAGGTTTTTAAAAATGTATATTAAGACTGATTTTAAAAAGTATACATGTGTACATTTAATACACATTCACTGAGTGCCTGCTAGGTGCTATGAATGATTCCAATCAATTTTTCACATTTTATCTGATTTTTAGAATATTTACTGGATTCCAAATATCTTTAAACTGCTTACCTGTTTTTCTTCTTGAATATGGGCAATCTCTTCATTAATCTTCTCATTTAACTCCAATTCCTTTAAAATTTGAGTAGTCTTAAAGTTATGATATAAAATTTAGCAAATTCTATATTTAATTCAGTATTAAACAAATATTGGAGTGTTATGACCTATTACTACCCCCAGAGTATCCACATTTGTTTTTGTTTTTGAGACTGAGTCTCTCTCTATCACCCAGTCTGGAGTGCAGTGGTGTGATCTTGGCTCACTGCAACCTCCGCCTCCCACGTTCAAGCCAATTCTCATGCCACAGCCTCCTGAGTAGCTGGCATTACAGATGCCCACCACCATGCCCAGCTAATTTTTGTATTTTCAGTAGAGACAGAGTTTCATCATGTTGGTCAAGCTGGTCTTGAACTCCTGATTTCAAGTGATCCACCCACCTTAGCCTCCCAAAGTACTGGGACTACAGGTGTGAGCCACTGCGCCCAGCCCAAAATACCCACATTTGTTTGTGGTTGAAACAGTGACTTCAGTGAACTGAAGAAGATATTATATACCCAATATAAGTTGGTGCAAACTTGTAAATGTTAAAAACAACAAAATTTCTCACTGGAGACACCACTGTACCACAAGATTACTCAAAACCGTATTTGAGTAGAAATAAAATAGTTACAGCTAAATCTTAGGGTCTCTAAAGTCCATGGCAAAAAATTATCTAATAAAAAGAAAACAGATTCATAATACCTTTAGGCATACTGACTTTGCAAAAAAGGAGTATTTTTGTGTTACAATCCTGAAATTCTCATTTTTACTGAAAATACTAATTTTATAAACAAACACATTTAATAAAATACCATGTTGAGTCTTTCTTGAAGTTCCTGATATTTTTGCTCTTTAACTGTTAGATTGATGTTTTCTTCTCCCATCTTATATTGACATGTGACTTTGGACTTTATCAAGTCTGAGGCTACTTTTTTTAGTTCCTTAATAAGAAACATATCAAACAGAAAATTCAGTACACATATTTCACTAAAACAAGGTATTTTCTTGACAGTTTCAAAATTCATCCTTAAGCCTACAATTATAATTTGTTATATTTCATATGTCAAGATAATACTATTGGTTCATTAAAGTCTATTTTCCCTAATTCCCTTGCAAGATTAGCCAAGGTGGGAACAATATCTGTGGTTGTGGATCAGGCAAAGTTAATCAATCATACAGAGATAGACTCCATGACCTTGGATCTTAAAAGGAGTGTAGTAACAAAATCAACTAACCAGAAGTACAGTGTTTTCATTATTTATTCAACAAACATCTTCAGAGATAAACTGATACAAGGAAATCTCAATTCCCAAATGTATTAGGCTCTAATAATAAAAATTATGTGAAAAATAATTACAATACAATGTAATAAGTGCTATGTTACAGAAATATATAAGAAACATAAGAAGGGAAACTGAGAGTATTAACAAGGTAAAGGTGATATTTGAACTGAATCTTTAAAGAGAAATTTGCATAAAAAGACAACAAAGGGGTAGCATTTCAAGCAAAAGGTTCTACATCCACAAAGCCACAAAAACATGAAAGAGCATGATATTTGTCAGGGAAACAGAACCAATAAGATATGACTGGAGCTAATGTGTTATTGCAGAGGACAGCAGAATATTGGTGGTTGCAGGAAATTTCGCAGGATTCAAATATTGAGAAGGACTTGTAGGTCACGCTAAAGAGTTTGAATGTTATCCTATTAAAAAGAACAGGAATTAACCAATGAAGGATTTTGAGTAGAAGAATGACATAACAAGATGTGCATTTTAGAAAAATAATTAGCACTGTTGCAGAGGACAGAATTGAAGAATGTAAAAGCAGTCTTCATTTGTGAAGTTACATGTTCATTGAGTTTAGCAGATACCAATGAACCACATTAAAACCTGAAATATCAACTTTTAATTGGTGTACAATTGATTGTGCTATCCTTCTGTGCATATTGATTATATTAAATACTCAAGAATCTGATTTTCAGTCTTGGCTACACAGTATCTAAACTCCCTTATAAAGTTAGGACCTGGCATCTTTGCTTCTCTGGTAGGCTGTGGCACTTTTTCTACATTGTAAGAGCCCACAACCTACCAGAGAAGCAAAGATGCCAGGTACCAGCTTTCTAAGCACGAGGCCAGGCTCTGCTAACCAGATGCACCTGTCTTGAATATTGAATTAGTTATCACAAAAAACAAGGACTATTGCAAATTCATCTATTGGTAGACAGTATAGTAACCAAGCTTGCATAGGTGACAGGGATAGCACTGCAGCAGCAGCAGTAGCAGCATCCACTATAGTCAGGAATGATAGTATAAGCTGTGGTATACAATATTTAGCAGTGGAAGCTGGTTTTACGCTGTGGTCTTGGATACTGCGTAGTCTCCCTTCTTTGTAATCATTTTTCAAGTCTGAGATGACCAATACCCTTCCAATGAATTCCTTTGCTGGTTAAATCAGTGTGCAATTAAAAATCCTGACTATAATCAAATGGAAAAACATTCCATGCTCATGGATATGAAGAGTCAATATCACAAAAATGGCCATACTGCCTAAAGTAATTTATAGATTCAATGATATCCCCATCAAGCTACTATTGACTTTCTTCACAGAATTGGAAAAAACCACCTTAAACTTCATATGGAACCAAAAAAGAGCCCGCACAGCCAAGATAGTCCTAAGAAACAACAACAATAAAGCTGGAGGCTTCATGCTACCTGACTTCAAACTATACTACAAGGCTACAGTAATCAAAACAGCATGGTACTGATACCAAAACAGATATATACAACAATGGAACAGAACAGAGGCCTCCGAAGTAATGCCACACATCTACAACCATCTGATCTTTGACAAACTTGTCAAAAACAAGCAGTGGGGAAAGGATTCCCTGTTTAATAAATGGTGTTGGGAAAACTGGCTAGCCATATGCAGAAAGCTGCAACTGGATCTCTTCCTTACATCTTATACAAAAATTAACTCGAGATGGATTAAAGATCTAAACACAACACCTAATGCCATAAAAAACCCTAGAAGAAAACATAGGCAATACTATTCATGATATAGGCATAGGCAAGGACTTCATGACTACACCAAAAGCAATGGCAACGAAAGCCAAAATAGACAAATGATATCTAATTAAACTTAAGAGCTTCTGCACAGCAAAGGAAACTATCATTAGAGTGAACAAGCAATCAACAGAATGGGAAAAAAATTTTGCAATCTACCCATCTGACAAAAGGCTAATAACCAGAATCTACAAAGAACTTAAATAAATTTACAAGAAAAAAACAACCCCATCAAAAACTGGGTGAAGGATATGAATAGATACTTTTCAAAAGATAAGACATTTATGCAGCCAATAAACATATGAAAAAAAGCTCATCATCACAGGTCATCAGAGAAATGCAAATCAAAACCACATTGAGATACCATCTCACACCATTTAGAATGGCAATGATTAAAAAATCAGGAGACAACAGATGCTGGAGAGGATGTGGAGAAATAGGAACACTTTTACACTGTTGGTGGGAGTGGTGGGAGTGTAAATTAATTCGACCATTGTGGAAGACAGTGTGGTGATTCCTCAAGGATCTAAAAATAGAAATACCATTTGACCCAGCAATCCCATTACTGGGCATATACCCAAAGGATTATAAATCATTCTATTATAAAGACACATGCACAGGTATGTTTATTGTGGCACTGTTTACAATAGCAAAGACTTGGAACCAATCCAAATGCCCATCAATGATAGACTGGATAAAGAAAATGTGGCACATATACACCATGGAATACTATGCAGTCATAAAAAAGGATGAGTTCATGTTCTTTGTAGGAACATGGATGAAGCTAGAAATCATCATTCTCAGCAAACTGACACAGGAACAGAAAACCAAACACTGCATGTTCTCACTCATAAGTGGGTGTTGAACAATGAGAAGACATGGACACAGAGAGGGAACCATCACATACTGGGACATGTTAGGGAGTAGGGGAGGGATAGCAGGGGGTTGGGGGATTGGGGAGGGATAACATTAGGAGAAATACCTAATGTAGATGATGGGGGGATGGATGCAGCAAACCACCATGGCACGTGTATACCTATGTAACAAACCTGTACTATCTGCACATGTACCCCAGAATTTAAAGTGTAACTTTTAAAAATCCTGACTACTTCATTTTTTAAAGGTCTTAAGAACTAGATAAATAACAATCTTCTGACTCTTTTGTAGAAACAAGTTGATTCATTAGAGTGGTGAGATTACAGGAAATTTTTATTTCCTTCATTACATGATTAATATTTTCTATTTTTCCTAAAATAAAAACATTTCTTTTGTAGTTTTAAAATGGTATTTAATTTGTAAAAACAGGTACTATTACTTATAGAGTTATTAGAGGATAGGAGATGGCAAATGACTCAATGCTAAGGAAAATTCATAGATTAGAGAAGAAGCCAGCTATAGAAGGCTGAGAAATAAAGTCAACTGAGATAGGAGAAAACCCAAAAGGAATCTGAAAGAGGAACAGCAGAAAACAGGGCTACCAATACCTTCAAAGTTCTACATGTTACAGCTTAGCCACCAAGGGAGAAAATTACCCAAGTATATCCTAACTCCAAATTCAAAATCCAGGAGAAAGGATTCATTGATTAGTTCACATACCACCTTTGGATAAGTACACTGCATAAAATGATTGCTAAAGTAACCAAGTGAGTCGGCTCTATTCTTAGAAAAGCAGGCAAACAAACTGGCATCTGGTATAAAGAGAACAATTAGTACATATCAAAGTAATGAACGAAAGTTTGAATGAAGTGGGTAGACCTTGAGCTGGGCCTTGTAGAAAGACTAGTATAGTGGATATCCTCCATTTGTCACTCCTGATTCACTTCCCTCCCTTTCTCCACACTGCTCTGTGCTCTATGTGGCTGATCTCTGTGGGTACAGCAAACTCTCTGCCTTCTGGCTCCTAATTGGGTTAAATCTGTGGGAGGTACTAGTAGATCAGTAGGCTAGGAAGAGAAAGAGAATGAGGTATTTCACTAGCTCCTTTCCTACTGACAACAAATTGGCAATAGCTCTATATCTTTATCAAAGATCACAGCTAATCCTAATGATTTGGGAGGCTAAGGCTGGAGAATTGCTTGAAGCCAAGAGTTCAAAACTAGCCTGGGCAATGAAAAAAAAAAAAAAAAAAAGCCAGGCATGATGGTATATGCCTCTGGTCCTAGCTACTCAGGAAGTTGAAGCTGGAAGATCACTTGAGCCTAGGAGTTCAAAACTGTAGTGAGCGATGATTGTGCCACAGCGACCACCCCCCCTTCCCCCACTGCCATCTCTTAAAAAAAAATCCCACCCCCACACCCTCATCTCTTTAAAAAAGAAAAAGAAAAAAAAGGGCCACAGCTTCTTCCTTGTGGCTTTCTTCTACCGCTATAGCTACAGTTATTTCTAGATTCCAGTATCTGCTTCATTCCCTTACCCCTTCAGGTACAGATGTGTTAATCATTCTCCCACTACTTTTATCTGTGGGGTGCTTCACCTTCCTTTGTTGGTCTTCCTTACCTCTGTCTACAGCTATGTAAATGGTTTATTCATTAATCTCTTCTCAATTACCCATTCCAATGTGCCATCTATTTCCTGACCCAATCCTATTTAGTACAAGTACATTGAGAGAAAGCATTTCAAGTGTGGGAAGGGATGTGGAAGAAAACAAAACCAAAAGAACCAAGAATTATGCTAATGGCAACAAATAATTTTTGTCTAAAACAGAATGGAAGATGCTTGTTAGGAAGCAATTGCAAACAATACTGAACGTGTAGAATGGATCAGATCATGAAAGCTCTGGAAAGCCAATTAAAGAAGTCTGGGACTTGATTTAGTAGGCAAAGGAGAATTATTTATCATTCCTTCTACATACACCAAGTACCTCCTATGTGTCAGGTACATAGAAGTTAAACCAGTAACTTAGTAAACTTAGTCTGGCAAAAAGAATGAATAAAAACTAGAGAAAAGAACACTGGCTAAGAGGCTATTAAATTAATCCAGGCAGGAGATGATGAGTGCCTGTGGTATTGAAAAATGGAGAGTAAAAAATATGAGACATTCTAAGGAAAGATATAACAGACTAAACAAAGAGAACAAAGGAAAAAGATGAGTTAAAAATGAGTCAATGACAATTCTAGAGTGACTAAATGAAACTGGAAGAAAGGAAGAGGTGACCAAGAAATCTGAAAGAAAGAAACATGAAAATGGAAAAGAAATGAAAAGACTGCTTCACTGATGTAAGAGACAAAAGGTATATTTTAAATTACATGAAGTAAGAGACAGAAAATGTAGTCAGGCATGGTAGCTCATGCCTGTAATTCCAGCATTTTGGGAGGCTGAGGCAGGTGGATCACCTGAAGTTAGGAGTTTGAGACCAGCCTGACCAAAATAGTGAAACCCTGTCTCTACTAAAAATACAAAAAATTAGTCGGGCGGTGGTGCACGCCTATAGTCCCAGCTGTTCTGGAGGCTGAGGCAGGAGAATCTCTTGAACCTGGGAGGTAGTTTGCAGTGGGCCGAAATCGCACCACTGCACTCCAGCCTGAGGGACAAAGCAAGACTCCATCTCAAAAAAAAAAAAAAAAGGAAGAAAAAAACAAAAAAGACAAAAGATGTCCTGAGACAGACTCTTTAAAAAGCCAAAAAGTACAAATTATTAAGTCTGAACCATAGGTTGTTACTATTCTCAAAAAAAGGTTCTTCAAATTATATTTTTTTCAAATTACAAAAGACTGAACATGATGAATTGCTTCAAATAAAGTTTCAATGTGTCAGTGATGATACACCTTCACAGGCAGCAAGATGGCTTCCTTTGAAAGGAGAGTTGCATGGATTTTTTTTCCAGAGGTAGAGTGGATGGGAGAGTGAAGAATCCAATGTGTGACCTATTAACCCTGAAGTTACAATAAGTCACAAAAGGAGATAATCTACAGGTAGTTGAACATAAAGAACCAGAGATTAAGAAAAACACGAGACTGAAAAACTATGTATGCTGTCATGCACATGAAGTGAATGGTTGAATTAAGAAATCTGAGCTCACTGAGACTGAAAAAAGCAGAACAGAGACCTTAAGGTAGAGTTTTGAAAAAATGGGAGGAAAAAGATAATCAGGGAGTCAGAAAAATTTATTTTAGAGTAGACAACCTTGGAAAAGTTAACTATCACATAAATGTCATAAAACCAATCATCTTTTGTTTTAAACATCCATAATTTTGTACAAAACACAATATTCAATAATGAAAAAACACCAAGTGTCAGTAACAGGATGCTTTGGCTTTAACTATCAGAAAACCATAACTAAGCCACAAAATAATAAGGAAATTTACTGTCTTATAACAGGGAGCACAAAGTTAGGCAGGCTGGTTGACCTGGATACTTGATATAGTTCAATATAGATTAGTTATTTTCACATTTCCACTTTCCATTCTTGGGCCTCTTCCTTAGACTATTAATAAAAGACCAATGCAGGTATTATGTGGCAACTGTCTTATTCTGGGACTCATTAAGGAGAAAGAAAATGTTTCCTTGAACTACCTTTTGCTTACCAAAATTGGATCACATGCTCATTCCTGAACCAAACACTGCCATGAGGAATGGAGTAATATTACTGCCTTGGAGACAGAATGATCATCTGAGGTGGAATGAATGTTGGGGAATCACCACAATGACAGTTACAAGAAGAGTTTCAGTTTACATTGTAAAAATCACAGATTGTTTAGAATAAACTGATTACAACCATTATGCAAAACAAAGTGAGGCAAAGTGTAAAATCTTTTTTATAAGTTGCTTGACAGTAATTCACCCAGTCTCTTTGGGTCTCTGTTCCCTCTACAAAAAAAGAAAAGGTTGGATCCAGTTAACAGTTTTCAAATCATGCCCTAAGAAGTTTTAGCAGTTCTATGGATTCCTGTAGGGAATCCTCCTGAGGCAGGAGGACTGCTTGAGTCTAGGAATTCAAGACCAGCCTGGGCAACATAGTGAGACCCCATCTCAAAAAACAAACAAACAAAAAAACCAGGCAGGTATGGTGGCACACCTGTAGTCCCAGCTATTCAGGAGGCTGAAGTGGGAGAATCTCTTCAGCACAGGTGTCCACCAATGCTGCAGTGAGTCATGATATTGCACCACTGCATTCCAGCCTGGGAAACAGAGTGAGACTCTGACTCAAAAAAAGAGAGAGAAAGAATACAAATGGGGTAAAAAAGAAAAGCAACACCAGTATGCTGTGGGTCATGTACCTCCTTGGGATGACTATAGTTGAAAGGTTTAAGTTTTAAAGAAAAGGTTAAGTAGTGAGTTAACATAAACAGAAGAAAAAAGAACTATCGGGGAGGGATCCAAGATGGCCAAGTAGGAACAGCTCTGGATTGCAGCTCCCAGCAAGAGCACAGAGGGTGAGTGGTCGCCGCATTTCCAGATGGATTTTTATTGCCCATAGACCAGGAGATTCCCAGGCAGAGGAGCACCACAGGTCTCCAGTGCGGCTATTTCAGCCAGCGCAGCAGGTCTCCATATAAAAACTCACACAAATCCAGGTACCTTTTCAACAGGTGACTGGAATGCCTGGGAGACAGAGTTGCCCATTCAGTTGAAAAAAGGGGACTGAAAACAGGGAGCCAGGTCAGGAGATTCCCGGGCGAAAAAGCACCACGAGTCTCCAGCACAGCTGTTTCAGCCAGTGCAGCAGGTCTCCACACAAGAACTCACACAAATCCAGGAACCGTTTCAACTGGTGACTGGAACACCTGGGACAAAGTCACCTGTTCAACTGAAAAAAAAGGGGACTGAGGCAGGGAGCCAGGTGATCAGGCTCGGCCAGTCCCACCCCCACAAAGTCCAGCAATCTGAAACGTTCTGGATTGAGAGTTTCACAGCAAGCACAGCTGAACCCAGGATGGTCTAGCTCTGTGGCAGAGGGGCCTCTGCCATTACCGAAGTAGTCCACCATTGCTGAGGTGGTCTGCCATTGCCAAGGCAGTCTGCCATTGCCAAGGCAGCCCACCATTACAAAGAGAGTCCAGCATTACAAAGAGAGTCTGCCATTACAGAGCAGGCCACCACTGCTGAGGCAGTTCTAACTATACTTCTATAAACAAGACTGCAGGGAAGTTTATACAGCAGCTGGGTGGAGCCCACAGCAGTTCAGCAATGCCTCTGCTGGCAGACTGTGACTAGGCTGCCTCCTTGCTGGGCGGGGCATCCCTGAAAAAAGGCAGTAGCATGACAAAAACTTATAAATAAAGCCCTACCTTCCTGAGACAGAGCACCTGGGGGGGAAAAAAACGCAGTTATGAGTTCTGCTGCAGCAGACTTAAATGTACCTGCCTAGCAGCTCTGAACAGAACAACAGAGCAGACAGCTCAGCACCTGAGCTCCTATAAAGGACAGACTGTCTCCTCAAGCAGCTCCCCAAGCCCCGTATATCCAAAGAGTCACATCAGAAAGGAGACCTCAGACTGACATTTGGCAGGTATCCTTCTGGGACAAAGATAGCAGAAGAAGAAACTGGCAGCAACCCTTACTGTTCTGCAGCCACTGCAGGTGATCCCCAGGCAAGCAAGGTCTGAAGTGGACCTCCAGCAGTCCTACAGAGAGGGGCCTGACAGAAGGAAAACTAAGAAACAGAAATAACTTCATCATCAACGAACAGGATGTCCACTCAGAGACTCCATCTGAAAGTCACCAACTACAAAGACCACAGGCAAATAAATCCACAAAGATGGGAAGAAACTAGCACAAAACGTATGGAAACACCCAAAACCAGAACACCTCTCCTCCTCCAAGGGATCACAACTCCTCACCAGCAAGGGAACAAGGCTGGATGGAGAATGAGTCTGATGAATTGACAGAAACAGGCTTCAGAAGGTAGGCAATAAGAAATTTCTCTGAGCTAAAAGATCATGTTCTAACCCAATGCAAAGAAACTAAGAACCTTGAAAAAAGGTTTGACGAAATGCTAACAAGAATAAATAGCTTAGAGAGGAATATAAATGAATTGATGGAGCTGAAAAACACAACATGAGAACTTCGCAAAGCATACAGAAGTTTCAGTAGCCGAACTGACCAAGCAGAAGAAAGGGTATCAGAGGTTGAAGATAAACTCAATGAAATACAACGAGAAGGCAAAATTAGAGAAAAAAAAGTAAAAAGAAATGAACAAAGTCTCCAAGAAACATGGGATTATGGGAAAAGACCTAATCTACATTTGATAGGTGTACCTGAATGTGACGGAGAGAATGAATCCAAGCCAGAAAACACTCTTCAAGATATTATCCAGGAAAACTTCCCCAACCTAGCAAGGGAGGCCAATATTCAAGTTCAGGAAATACAGAGAACACCACAAAGATATTCCTCAAGAAGAGCAACCCCAAGGCACACAGTTATCAGATTCACCAGGGTTGAAATGAAGGAGAAAATGTTAACAACAGCCAGAGAGAAAGGTCGGGTTATCCACAAAAGGAAGCCCATCAGACTCACAGCAGATCTCTCAGCAGAAACCCTACAAGCCAGAAGAGAGTGGGGACCAATATTCAACATCCTTAAAGAACTTTCAGGCCGGGCACGGTGGCTCATGCCTGTAATCCTAGCACTTTGGGAGGCCGAGGTGGGTGGATCACCCGAGGTCAGGAGTTCAAGAACAGCCTGGCCATCATGGTGAAACCCCATCTTTAAAAGAAATTAAATAAATAAATAAATAAAAATAAAAATAACTTTCAACC
>CAUYQU010012959.1:0-29505 GCA_963574635.1 Cheracebus regulus | reverse complement strand
GAAAACAACATATTTTTAAATTCTGATTTCCTTGCAAATTTAATTTTTATGTGTGTACTATGTGACAATATTGTTCAAAAAGCTTTTAGTTAGCAATATTCTTTAATAATATGATTTTATAAAGTACATCTGCCATTTCTGGACTATATTATATATATATTTCTGAACTATTATATATAATATATAAAGCAAACTAATACTATCTCTAAAAGCTGAGATTACAGGTAGTATTTGATTCTACATAAATTTCTGTTTACTTAAAATATTTTCTTCTGAATTAATTAAAAGTACTTAAAACTTAAGGCTAATGATTTATAGAAAAGGTAGCTTAAAATGATTGGCTCAAATATCAATGTAATATAACATTTAGTTCTAACATCTTTTTAGTGAAGAACTATTATTAGTGAAAATACTTGATTTTCATGGCTTAACAAGAGTGGTGGCACAGTCACTTATTAATTTTACATAAAGAAAGGGAAAAGCATCTGAGAAATATTGTCACTATATTTGCATAAGAAATTAAAATGGATATAGAAGTCATGACAATGTCTTTAAAAATTTTATTTAAAAATATGCTGACTTCAGTTTTCTGGGGTATCAAGACTGATATTTTTGTGTCTATGTTGCTACTTCTTTGGAAGATATGAAATGTCCCTATTGTTACCTAAAGTAAATGAAGGTATTTATTTTACTACATGACTAGAAGCAAGGTTGCATCTTTGCACTAACTTTAAATCTAAACAGGGTTTGGATGAATAGTTGTGCAGCATGAAGAAGGGGCTCTTTAGCTAGAGCTTCAGCTAGTAAGTAAGCCAGAATTTGAACCCAGGTAGGTAAACTCTAGGGTATGTTCTTACCAATACTCAATTTCTTCACATGATGGCTAGTGAATTAATGAAATTGGATAAATGTTGAATAATAACATTGCTCTTAGTTAAATATTGAATAATTGGTTGGAAATGCTGTATAAAGGTATAGTAAAACTCAAGTGAATGTAGGTGGAGTGAAGAAAATTAAGGATTGTGTCTTAGGTGAATTCTCCATATGTTGCTATGTTTACTCATTATTACATGAGGAGAAATGATCTGGTTTTGGATTTACCATTTGACACTAAATCATCAAACACTTTTGCATTAATGTTTTTGATTCTCTCTGGAAGGTAGGAGTTTTGCTATAGATAAATTGATTTCTGATGAACTCTTAAATTTTTTTAAAAAAGACTTTTTTTTTTTTTTTTTTTACAGTTTTTTATTCTTCCACATCGGAATAAAGCTTTCCTTTTTGCTACTTTTAATTTTGTAAAACATGTATTCAACTACCAGAGTTTTCCCAAATTCTCCATTGAAATATTGATAGGTTATTTTTCTACTTAAATTTTTCTCTTTTAGAGATTTTATCAAATTTATAACACTTTTGCCAAACAGAAATTCCCTTTTCCAAGTTTAAAAGAGTCATTGTTTCAGTAATTCCAGCTTTCATGGATAGATGGTTGAGAAAGGACTCCAATATATGTTTTAAATACAACAATGAAAGTGCATTTTCTTTCATGTACAGCTAAAATACCTCTGGCACCTATCATATGTAACACACACATGCACACACACACACACACACACACACATTTGGTTTTAGTTGTCTTAGATATCTTTTTTAATTCTAGAATTTTGTGCAAGTAGGAATACTTTTGCAATCCACAATTTTAGATGCTGAAATTAACTAAGTTCCAATACAACTTTTAAAATAGAAGTAATATGTAATTTAAGCACAATACAGTAAAATGTAGATGAGTATAGATTTTTAAATAAAAGCTATTTTGTTACTCCAAAAGACTAACTAGATGTCTAGAGTTGAGCAAAGGGCAGACTGATAGTTAGGGAACATTAAATAGAAGTCAAAAAATATGCAAGGTAACTTTTTTTTTTTAACAACAAACATAAGCTAAAGTTAACTCCTGCTCTGTCAACTAGATTAACTTTTTCTTTAGAATACTTTTGCTGTTGTTTTGTCACAAGATGGAACTTGTCTGCTGGTTATCTAAGGTTCACAAGTACTTAAAGAAAGTAGTTTAATTTGAGGTTTTCCTTATAGGCAGCACATTTTATATTGATGAATCATTCAATAGACACTTGGATAGAGGAAGAGATTTGAGAAACAATGTAAGGAGAGAACACAAGATAACTTTATTGCTATCATTTCATGTTATAAAACATTAATTAACTTTTAAAAAGTGAATAAAATTTTCAGTACACTTCAACTTAAGGCTTTCACATGAACAAAAAAGAAAAAATTTCCAAGAAATTTTCATGGAAGCCTGAGAGAACCTTAGAAAAAAATAATATTTCTGGTAAAAAAAAATTACCAAGACATTATAATCCCTATGAGAAGAAGAGCCTATTAAACTAGAAAAGTAATACACATTATTCAATATGAGCGATAAGTAGGAAAGGCTGTCTTTTCAGTTCTAATTTGTAGTGTTTTGTTTTTTTCACCTATATTTGCTCAATGGGAAACAATTGGGCACTTTGGGGCATGGACTATGAATGCACAATATCCACACTGATATTTCCCCTAAAATGTAAGCCTGTTCATTAGTAAGACTATGTCAGCACCTGGAAGGAATCCTCTTGAGCCACGCTCAGCTCAGTTTAGAAACCGGCCATGCCTACATTTAGCTTCTGTCCTTATAAATGTGATTATTCTTCCATCTGAAGCCACAGGAACCCAGTATTAGTTGACAGGCTTTTACTTAAAATAGTTATCTTTAAAGCACTTTCTCCAGCTAATCTATTTTGCTGCCATCAGTTAAACTGAGGTTAAAAGAAGAAATATCTCCAATAAACTACTGCCAATCAAGCACAATTATCCACTGCTATGGCAGCAATTCTAGACTATAAAAGAACTTCCAATGCTTGAAATCAAAATATGAGAGGATAAAATTATTTTCCATTCAGTCATTATTATCTTCTTTGGGTTAAAAGTTTCAATTTCACCAGATTCCTCAGATCTGTTTCCTTTTAGTATTTTGTTCAAAAGTTGTCCCCCCACACCACCCGGCTGGTTTTGCTTCCCAGAACAAATAAGCATTTCCACTAACCACGGCCGGCAGTTTGGCTGGTTCTTGGGCAGAGGTCTCAGTGCCTGCTTGTACACAATAATTTTTCAAAAGGTAGGAAATCAATTCCTGGCTTAGAGAGAACTTGGGGAAAATAAAACAAAAACAAAACAAAGCTTACATTCTCTTTGGCCCATTTATAACGTATCTGTGCATTCAGTGGATGAGTCCATTAATACTTTGAACCCTTAAAAAACAAAGGAAGCCCACCCAGCTTCACTGTAGATATGTCTATGGGTTCACCTGATTTTAATATAACTAGCCCCGCTTCTGTACTCGCTCCACCACATTGAATGGAAAACTGGACAGCTTCTTTGCTCCGAAGTTCCACTAGCTCTTTGTGCCCTTTAAGGAGCCATGTACTTTATTGAAATAGTGATTGGAAAAGTGTTTCCGCGCCTAAAAGATTTGCTCAGTTTCAGAGTTTAAACAAGAGGTGGAGGCTTTGCTAAGGCACCAAGAGGAGTATTGCTGTAATAAACCCATTCTCTCTCACCTGGGGTTGGCCTCAGTGTTGATGCAGTCTTTCTAAGGAGCATATGAGTTTTTCACACACTACAGACAATACCTTTGTCTTCATATTCTGCCTTTTTGCACACACAAGTATATCTGGGACACTTTTGTGGAGGCTTCTGCGGTCTCAGCTCGTATCGATACAAAAAAAAATACCTTCTTTGGGTGTTGTGGAAGAATAAGGGCATCAGGGTTGTTTTTCCAGTGGAGTCTCCCACTCTGACCTTCTTCGTAACGGGTGGGAAAAGTTTTCTTTTATACTTTGCCCTTCTTTCATAGTGGTTCAACACTACTGGCAGGACAAGGTAATGAAAGAATGAACTGCAGATTTCTGGAAAGTGAGTTGATGTGAGTGAAGATGAAGGAATTGTGAGCCATTGTGATGTCCTGGCAATCTCTTGTGTGCCTCTGCTGCTTGGGTCTTTTGCTGTCTACATTCCCAATACTTTGGCATGCATTCATTCGGGAATGTCTAATTGGCAGTACATGTTGTATACATGGATTATTTTGGTTTATTTTTGGCTACAGTATTTACTATACTTCTCCTATTTGTAAGAATTCAGCTTGAAGAAAGACAGTCAATGAGGCTTGTCTGAGGAGTTGGCTACGGAGGGAGTATCCCATATCCTAGAGCAGTTCCTGCCACATGGTGGGCTGCAAAATAGGCCTGTGGATTGAATAGCCTCTGCTTTGTTACTCTACAACATCAACTACTCTTTCAGTCTTTAGGTCCCATAACTCTCAGACAGTGTCACTTAACACTTAGGCTAACACTAAATGTCTGGAGCCTTCTACTTAAGCAAGAAGACAATAAGAGAACTTAGATCCGTGCTAGGTGAACTTCCATAGTGCTACACGACATAGTTTGGATCTGTGTTCCCACCAAATCTCCATCAAATTGTAATCTCCAGTGTTAGAGATGGGACCTGGAAAGAGGTAATTAGCTCACATGGGTGGATTTCCCACGAACAGTTTAGTACCCTCCCTCTTGTTACTCTCTCTGTGGTAGTGAGTTCACATGAGATCTGTTTGTTTAAAAGTGTGTGGCACCTTCCCCTTCTCTCTCTCCTGTTCCTGTTCTTGCCAGCTAAGAATCCTTATCCCCCTTCATCTTCTGCCATGATTGTAAGTTTCCTGAGCCCTCCCCAGAAGCCGAGCAGATGCCAGCACCGTGCTTCCTGTAAGCCTGGAGAACTGTGAGCCAATTAAACCTCTTTTCTTTATAAATTACCCAGTTTCAGATATTTCTTTATAGCAATGTGAGAATGGACTAATAGACAACGGGTGTCAAATTTTCCTCTGATTTGGTCTTGAGAGTGACTATAATTTGGTCCTCTGATTTGGTCTTGAGAGTGATTTGGTCTCTCTTTCTGGAGAGTGACTATAATTCTAGCCCTGACCTGTTGGCTCCATGGGAGGTGGTCGTGGATGTTTACATAATGCCTTTCAGGGGATACTTCTTTACCCTGGTGGGTGGATGGTCTAATACCTAAGTGTCTAACCCATGATCAGATGTTTCTTTCACAGGAAACTTGTTTTTACTAGCAGGTGACCTTGAAGCACTTGGCTGACCTGTGTTCAGTTTATTCTAACCAAGATACCTACTCTCTACGAGAACCCTGAGCAGGAGGAGTGTTATACTTGGGTGTGTCCATCAGGTGAGACACAAAGAAGACCACACAACAAAACACATGAAATAACACAAGCTGTGTATTACTAACAGATCCAGAGAGAAGATGGCAGCACACTTTGCAGAGCCAATATGAAGGGAAGAACCAGGACACTTAGTTCAACCAGCAGGTGAGAAGCAAGTGAGAGAGAGAGAAGCACCCGTGGGCCAGAGCCTTGACTGGGGTCCAGGGCATTACCCAAGCAGATTACCTGCAGGGGTTCCAATTAGTTGGCTTTCAGCAAGCAGGAACAAGTTCTGTGGATCACTGTGGTCTGTCTGAACAGTCCATGCAAGGTGTGGGGATCAGTGGGGTGAGTCAAGAGAATTGTATCTAGCTGTCCTTAGGAAGGTGGTTAACAGGAGGTTGTTGTCTAAGGAAGATATCCACATTGATCTCATTGAAAAATTGGGAGCAGATGAAGAACTGGAAACTATGTTCATAAGGGACTAAACTCTATTTCTGTTATGAGAAAGTATAACTCTTATTCAAAAAGGATACTAAGGCAACATAAAATTACAAGAATTCATTCCAGCAGCCAGTCTAGGACCTTGGTATTCCAGCCCTCCAGTTCTTGGTTTGCCTTTTCTGCTGGCTTTCCTTTTTTGCACTTATATGTCCATTAACCAGGCTCCTAATTGGTTCCTCTAGTCCTTCCACAGAATAAAGTTCCACCTCTGAACTCCAGCCATCTTGTGACTATGTGTCTGTTATCAGTGGAAAAACTCCTGTGAAACTACACATATACAATTAAACTTGAAACTCTAAGGTTGATTGACTGCATTTTTTTTTTTTGACTCAAGCCACCACTGCTGGATAAATGAAATTCTAGGCACCGGAATGTAAAATGCCTAACAGCTTCTGTGTACACATTTGTTTTTCTCTTTTAATTGATATTCTGGCTTTAGACCAACTGCAGAGTTGTATGTATTGAACAAATAATTCTGATGCTCTTATTTTCTTTATTCTCAGTCCTGGAGAGATGAGGAAGGGAGGAGAGTAGGTAGGAGACAGGGTTTTGTGGACTTTGAGCTCACCCCCTCCTAAACACTTCTGCTCCACCCCAGTACTGTCCAAGCAAGCTTGTTTCTGGCATCTTTATACTAGCTTTCTAAAACCTCCAGAACGTACAAGAGGCAGAATAGCATAATGCTTTTCACCCTGGAGCCAAAAGCCTTGATTGACTGAGACTTATTCATTCTCATTCTGTGTAAGTTTTCTCATCTATAAAACGGGGATAATAAAGTATCATAGGGTTATTGGAATAGTATGTATAAAGGGCTTCAAACAGTGACTGACTCATAGAAATTTTTCAGGAAGTGTTGGCTCTTCCATCTAGTTTTTGCTCCTGAAGAAAAGGTAATAATTTCTTAAGTAGATTTGCCTATTTTACAGGACATCGTAGGCTAACAATAGTCCAGAAATCTGTTTCAGTGCTTTCTCTTCTTAGTTCTGGATCTTTTCTTTTCCTCTGCTTAGAATAATCTTTTCTAGAGTTTTGCATGAATTATATTTTATTGTTCAAAACTCAACTTGAATAGTCCCCCCCATTAGAAAGACCTTCCTTGGCCATGCTTGATAGAGTCACCACTGCCTATTTTCTATATTCGACCCTGTTTATTATGTCCTTATAGCACAATTTATAATTATTCTTAATGTGATAGTTAACATTTTTGTTTGTTTCCTCTACTTGATAGTAAATTTAATGAGTGGAGACAAAGTTTTTGATATGTTTATCTAACATATGTATATAAATAAATATATATATGTATACACACACATAAACATACTATATGAGACAGAGAGAGAAAGAAATATTGATTAATATTGACTGAATGTTGGCATACTGCAAGACCATCAGAAATTTCAAAAACAAAACAGCCATGTTACATTTGTTTCCTTGAGTAAAACTGAAGAAATCAGATATTTTCAGAAAATTGTCAGAACAATTTTTATCTGATTTTCCTCAAATAGCCCTATATTGGTTTAATATTTGCTCATTTTGTTGATTCTTTCAAAACCCTACCTCTAGCTTTGTCAGACTTGGGCTTGAATTAGAACTTAACATCACATTAAAGTCTGCCTAAGACACTGTCTAGAATATGATTAATTGGCAAATTTATTTCCCCTCCTGACCCAGGAGAATTTAGGATTGATCGAGTCAGATTCTAAGTAATACAAATTCTCCACTAAATGTGCAAACACACTTCAGCTTCCTCACACTCTTGTTCCTTCTGGTTATCTGCTCTTAACAAAAGAGAAAGAATGAGAGAATAATTTGCTCTCTTATATCCCCTCAAGATGATATATTCTAGGTGTGATTGAATATCTCCAAACCCTTATATAAATGTCAAGTCAATAAACTCTAGCTAATATTTATTAAGAGCCTAGTAGCAGGCACAATGCGGTTAACCGTTAAGGATACAGGTGAATAAGATAGAACACTTCTCCTAGTTTACAAGGATAAAATTGAATCAGATATAGTTAGATACATGCCAAATGTAACTAAAATGCATTACCAAATATAGTATGATAATGCTACCACTATTCAAAAACTGGGAAGGTACAGTTTTTGATAACTAAAACAAGGCTTCTCATATTCCTTTTAAAAAGAAATTATTCCAAGTTGGCCACGGTGGCTAATGCCTGTAATCCCAGCACTTTGGGAGGCGGAGGCAGGTGGATCACCTGAGGTTGGGAGTTCGAGATCAGCTTGACCAACATGGAGGAACCCCATCTCTACTAAAAAAACAAAATTATCCGGACATGGTGGTGCATGCCTGTAATCCCAGCTACTTGGGAGTCTGAGACAAGAGAATCGCTTGAACCTGGAGGCAGAGGTTGCGGTGAGCCGAGATCGTGCCACCGTACTCCAGCCTGGGCAACAAGAGCAAAACTCCATCTCAAGAAAAAAGAGAATATGATAACTATCATTTGTTACATAAACTCTATGTAGTTACTGGACACTATATTTTTAGTTAAATGTTTTAATGTAACATTTAAATTTGGTTTTTGAAAGATGCTTTTTCCAAGCATACTTAAGGGATAGAACAGGGAACGTGCATTTGTGAAACAGGAAGCAGCATGGCGTGATGAAGCAAGGGTTCCCTTCCAGAGAAGCAGGAAATAGGACTGCACAGGGAGGTCATGTTCAGGGCATTTGAGGCGTTTCACAGCAAGGAATCAAACAACCTCTATGGCCAGAGCATCTGCACCCACTCACCAAAAATGCATGTGTAAAGACTGCACAGTAATTTCAAAAATACAGTATATTGGCTATTTAATTATATTTTTAATAGTAACACCAATGCCTGGCAAAGTATGCAGAGATTTTGTTTACTTAAAATTATGGCATTATAAGCTAATTCTTGATTAGCTGAGTGATTTATATATTAATTTGATGGTGTCAATTAAAGAACTGATATTTAATAAAAGCTAATATTCTCAGAGGAAACACATTTTGACACCTAAAGTTAAGTCTTTCTTGGTTTTGATTTTGGCAGTGTTTTTGGAGAAAGGATTTGAACAGAGCAAAGTTGTCCTAAATATTACAAGGACTAGAACTTGACCACACGGGAAGACATTTCAGATTAAGAGGGTTATTATGCCCTTTTGAGAGGTGTAAGTTGTGATCTGTTCTTACAGATGAGCTATGGACATTAGTCAGAGGTCTTACGCTCTGGATGTGTGTTACGTATGGTATAGATACCATTTTAAATCTTTTGTTTTCTTTCTTTAATAGAGTCTAGGAGGCAAAGTTTCTGAAAATATGATAGCCATTAATGAATTTAATAGACCTTTCAATCATAAGAGTATTTGGAATAATTTCTTTCTTTCTTTTCTTTTCTTCTTTTTTTTTTTTGAGATGGAGTCTCACTCTGTTGGGGTGGCACAATCTTGGCTCACTGCAGCCTCCATCTCCTGGATTCAAGCAATTCTCCTGCCTCAGCCTCCCTAGTAGCTGGGATTACAGGTACATGCCACCATACCCGGCTAAGTTTTTTATTTTTTAGTAGATACAGGGTTTCACCATGTTGGCCAGGCTGGTGTTGTATTCTTGACCTCATGTGATCCACCCACCTTGGCTTTCCAAAGTGCTGGGATTACAGACGTGAGCCACTGCAGCCAGTTAGGAATAATTTCTTTTGAAAAAGAATGTGGGAAGCCTTTTTTATGACATTTTAAAAGGTTTTAACCGCTTTTTTGAACTACAGTTAGCATGATATGACTACGTATATTTAAATTATGCAGCATAGTAAGTGTTGGCATATGTATATATCTTGAAACTATCACTGTAATCAGGATGAGGACCTTATCCATCATAATCAGGGTACCCTGTGGTCTTTCACAGTCTCTTCCTCAGCCTCAACCTCTGTTCCCAAGCAATGCTTGACTGGTTTTCTGCCTTCATAGCCTAGTCTGAACTTTATTAGACATTTATGTAAATCAGGGGACCCCAACTCCTGGCTACTGACTAATACTGGTCCATGACCTGTTAGGAACCAGGTCCCACAGCAGGAGGTGAACAGTGGGCCAGTGAGTTTTGCTGTCTGAGCTCCGCCTCCTGTCAGATCAGGAGTGGCATTAGATTCTCATAGGAGTGCAAACTCTGTTGTGAACTGCACATGTGAGGGATCTACGTTGCGTGCTCCTTATGAGAATCCAATGGCTGAGAACGGTTTCATCCAACCGCTGTCAACTGTCTGTGGAAAAATTATCTTCCATGAAATGCATCCCTGGTGCCAAAAAAGTTGGGGACCACTGATGTAAATGAAATAATATATATTACACATGATATGTACAACAAAGATGAATCTCAAAATAATCATGCTGAAAACAGGCAGACAAAAAAAAGAGTATATTTTTGGAAGTTTTAAATACAGATAAATTTGTAGTAATATTTATGTCAATGTTTTATAAAGAGAAGACTTCATTATTAGTTTTACTAACTTTGTCAGTTAATTCTAGAAAATCAGAAAAATTCAGGCAGGGCACAATGGCTCACGCCTGTGATCCCAGTACTTTGGGAGGCTGAGGCACGGGGATCACCGAGGTCATGAGTTTGAGACCAGCCTGATTAACATGGTGAAACCCCATCTCTACTAAAAATAAAAACAATTGACCAGGCCTAGTGATGTTCACCTATAATCCCAGCTACTGGGGAGGCTGAGGCAGTATAATGGCTTGAACCTGGGCGGTAGAGGTTGCAGTGAGCTGAGATGGCACCACTGTACTCCAACCTGGGTGACGGAGCCAGACTCTGTCTCAAAAAAAACAGTAAATAAACAAAAGAAAACTAAAAAAAATCAATACATATCTGTACAAAGTTTGAGAGAAAAGGGAATTATATCCTTAAGAACAAGGGATGAAGTCAACAATTTGGATTCCCTGATGTCTTGTATCTGGTTAGTTAAATCTCAATAAAACTCTCTTGTCTAACCTCTTTAATTAAAAAGTAATAATAAAAACAAGTAAATATTTTACAATATGATTCAACTTTATCCAAGCATCTCAGATGAGAATAAATTAAAATTAAAAGTCACAATTTCAACTTCTTTCTTTTTACCAGTGAGTGTTGAACCTGACTTGCAAGGTTCTTAGTAAAAATCCTGCTGATAAACAAAACTGCTGGAAGCGTGGAAGAACAGTCTTCTCTTTCATCTCGAACAACCCACTAAAATACATTTTTAATCTTTTCATTATAAATATTTCATTTCTGTTTAGTGATCTCAGATTTTCCATATTCTGACCAAAATTATCAAATTCTTCAATGGCAGGCAATTCTTCTCTCCTATATCATGTATTTAGATATGTTTTTAATTATGTATTTCTATAATAATGGTAAATATTAATATAACTTTTTATTCTGTTTTGTACAATGCCTGATTGGTAGGTATTCAAGGACTACTGGTTAACTGATTACATGCAAGTATAAATTAATTAACTGATTAATCCCCACTGGATTATTCTAGAGTCAATGTGTAATCTCAACCTAATGATCATCAAATTGTATCTCAATCTATCTCAGTCTAAAGATGTGGATCATAGTTTCTGACCCTAAAACTTCCACATCTGCTTGGAAGCATTGGTGACTCCTAATGAGCTTCTTTTTTTAAAAAAAAATCATATAGTAAGAAACTGTACAGATCTCAGAACAAATTATTCACCAATCACAGAAAATGGAAATAAAGAGAAAATCAGATTTGAGTTGTTCTGTTTCTGATTGAAAAATCAGCAACAGAGAAAAGCTTAGTGTTTTATGGAAACACAGAAGGGCATTGAATTTTTTATAGGCATGCTATCAGAGAAGCAGAGGTAGATCATGAAATGAACTGTAAACGATAAGAGTTTCACCAGTCAAAGGGAAGCGCATTCCAGACAAAAGAAACCGCAAGTATAAACAATGAATTTGTAAAATTTACAGAATTATTTTTCTAACCAGTGATACAATTCTTTTTGGACTTTGTAAACTTTTGTAAAATACTTTGCTAAAATTTCTTTAAGTTATATTTTATTCACTAGCAATAAACAAGTACTTTTATTAATGAATTGATCTATGTCACTTCTTCAATAATAAGAGTAGATATTTTCTCCTAGAAATGTTGCCAGTATCCTGCTAAGTTTAGCTACCTGTTGCCCACTTTTTCCCTGTGTTCAATCACACACGCTTGTGAAATGTCCGGCTGTGATTTTGCCCCAATGAGAGGAAATCCATAGAACGTTTACTCTAATGAACTAATTTTACAAAACTATGTGAGATAATTAGGTACAGGTCCATTTTCACAGGCTTTGGAAATCAGGAGTGAAAGAGCCAAGAATCAATTTTGCAACTTTTTGGTATTTGAGGTCTAGGATGGGGGAGTGATTGGGAGTCAGGACCAGAGTGTATACTGGACCTGGGGACTCTGGGGTGTCGGAGGTCAGTTGGTGTTTCATTTGCACCCAGAATCCATGTTCCCTGGGAGAAAAATGTCAGGTGAGTTGGGGGTTCACTGTAAGACTAACAGAGTACCAAAATTAAGACATTTGGACACGTTAAATTCCACTGGAGAGTAAATAAATAAATAAATAAATATGTATTATATATATAAATATATATAATACATATATAAATATAATATATAAAATACATATATATGTATTTTATATATATTTATAGATAATATATGACATATAATAATTAAATGAGGTATTATATATGTTTACTGTCTACATATATTACCCATAATATAGAAACACATATATTACATATAATATATAAAAATATAAACACATACATTGTATTATATATATATATATGTATTACTAAGTTTAAATACTACTGAAATACTTATTTATTGTTGTGTTCTACAGTTTTACCATTCCTGGAAAGGAAAAAAATCTAAGTGTAAGTCACTTATGTTTTCTCCATTCCAGTCTTATCTTTGAAAATCTCCATATTATTAGAGACAGAAAATTATCTGAACAGAGACTACAGCAGCGTAGGGATCCTGTGTGTGATGGTGAGCATCCTCACCCCTTCTCCTGCTTTACTGTTGTGCCACAGGACACATTATATTCACAGGACAAAGGATATTATCTTTTTTGATTCTAGTTTTTCTCCCATTCTAGAATACAAGTTCCATGAATTTCTTTTACTTTCTTTCTTTTCTTTATAAATTGCTGTATTCCCACTTCCTACAAGAGTGCCTGGTATATGTTATGTGCCTGATAAGTATTTATGGAATGCATAATGAATATGTATTAATTGTGTGTGTGTGTGTGTGTGTGTGTGTGTGTGTGTGTGCGCGCGCATGTATGTGTGTTAATAGACTGATGGAAGTTCATTACAAAAATCACCAAGGTTATGTATGTCTTTGTCTTTATGTTCTGCCCTTCCCTTTCATAGCACTGAGCCTTCAGGGAGCGGTTGAGGGAGAAATAAATTGCTTGTAATGACCTGAAATATAAGAGAACTTCCAACATGATGATATACAAACTCAGATACATAGTTTATAATATACATTACAGTTCCATTTGCTTCTTGTTAAAGTTGATGGACTAAAGAGTGAAAGAAGACCATCAGAGCCTGAAAGGAAAAAGAGGAGGAAGGAAGAGGAAGAGAAGAAGAAAAGGAACAGGAGAAGAGAGGAGAGGGGAGCGGATTAGCAAGCACTTTCACTCAGACTGCAGAGGCAGCTGATGGGCAGTCAGGGTGGTAGGTTATTGCAATTTATCCAGTACTTAGATTACTTGATGCCACTGGTAAGAAACAAGATGGCTTTAAGTTCAGGATCAAACAGCTGTTGGATCTTACCAAGAAAATTGGAGATACAAGTGCAGGTACTTCTCCATGCCCCAGTTTACCTTGGGTGTCCTTATTCATGCAACTCCATCCAATAGCTTAATTAGGCTGTGCATACTTCAAGGATGATTTATTTTGTATGTATTCCCTATATACCAACCTTCCTCAAACACATGTCTGTATCTTCTCACCATGCTTATTTTCTTTTTTTTTTTCTAGGGGAATTCCCTCCCTTTATACTCAGCTTGTGCTCTTCCGAGTTCCCAGAACAAGCTTGCCTTCTCCTTTGTTCGATTTAATAACTGCCTGACTTTCCATGATTAAGCTTTCTATTTCTACCTCTTCCACAAAGCCTTGTTTTTGCCCACCAGCTTGCAGAGCTCTCAGCCTTCCTCTACATCTCCTGTAGCATCTCAATTTGTTCCTCTCCGTTCATCATTTACAAGTAGTCTGCTCTGCAGCATTCTGATTTGCAGATCAGGATTTATGGGTCTCCTGAGCTAGATTGTAAGTTTGGAATGGCAGGGTTAAATGAAATTCCCTATCTTTTAAAAAAATCGTTCCTATAACAGATCAAATAATTTGTTATATCCTTAACATATATTTGATGAATAAATGAATGAATGAGGAAAGATCAGTTTTCAGCACCATGCTAGAGAAAATCTACCACTTCAAGATAAGATTATCCTTTGCTTTCTGGTATTAACTCTTCAAATGGTAGTGTCAAAGGTTGGGGTATGCTATGGTTTAAATATGTTCCCTCCAAAGTTTATGTTGAAAACTAATCCCCACTGTGGTGGTAATAAGAGGTGGGTTCTTTGGGGAAAGTGATTAAGTTGTTTTATGAACAGATTAATGACTACAAAAGGGCTGAAGGGATTTAGCTTGGGCTATTTTTGCCCTTCTCCTCTTCTACATATGAGGACATAGCATTAGTCCCCTTTTCTTTGTTCTTCCATTCTTTGGCCGTGTGAGGATGTGGCAAGATGCCCCTCACCAGACACCAAACCTGCCAGTGTCTTGATCTTGGACTTCCCAGACTTCAGAACTGTAGCAAAATGAATTTCTATTATTTATAAATTACCCAGTGTCAGATATTTGTTACAGCATCACAAGTGAACTAACGCAGGCTGTATATACAGGAGGTGGGGGAGGTGTTGTGATAGCACCCTCTTCCCTGATGAGAGCAGCAGAAGGAACAAGGAATGGAGTCACCGTAGTCCTGTGAGGCAGTGAGTAGGTCATATGGCAAGAGTATATTTCATTTCGCAACTGCCAAAATGCCTTCCCCAGTGCCGCCTTTACTGTATAATAGTTATTATTTAAATGCCTTTTAAGTCACTTTTAGGATAGTAATTAGAAAATGTTCATTTTCATGTCTTACTTTTTTTCTTTGTGACTTGAATAATTATGTGTGTGTGTCACAGTGTCTCACAATGGCAGTGATGCACTCGCAACCCTCAGCTCCCCGCCTCCCTCACATCTTCCCTCTTTTCCTGCACCTCAGCTGGAAAATTAACAAGCATTTTAAATTTATTGCTTACAATTAGGGAGAAGCACTAGAAAAGTGTAAGTGGAACTGTTTCATAGTTGACTACTTGTCTATTTAATAGCTGTTTGTTTTAATTTATGGTTGCAGAACATGCTATAATTATTAAACTATTAACATTTCATTGAGCCTGACAAAGCGATTGTGCTAATTCAACATTTATTCAATAGCTACTTATTGATTTCCTTCAATGTGTCACACATTATATATTTGTTCATCCTTTGATTAATGAGATTAAATGTTAGATTTTTGTAGGATTCTTTGTTATGCCCCTTGCAAAGCAAAACTACTGATTATCATATACAGGGATACAGGCTATTTTACCAGCTCAAAAGTAGTGTTGTATATGTGCCTGTAAGAATAGATAACACTCGTCATTGGCAAAGCCTGAGTCCTGTCCTGTCACTCTCCTCCCGGCACAGCATGAGCTTTGCCACTGGCTCCACCTTCTCTGCCAACTACCAGTCCCTGGGCTCGGTCCAGGTGCCCAGCTATGGCACCCGGCCAGTCAGCAGCACAGCCAGTGTCTGTGCAGGTGCCAGGGGCTCTGGTTCCACATCTCGGTGTCTCACTCCACCAGCTTCCAGAGTAGCAGGGGATCCAGGGGCCTGGCCATGGGGATGGCCCGGGGTCTGGTAGGAATGAGAGGCATCCAGAATGAGGAGACCATGCAAAGCCTGAACGACCACCTGGCCTTCTACCTGGACAGAGCGAGGAGCCTGGAAGCCGAGAACCGGCAGCTGGAGCGCAAAATCCAGGAGCACCTGGAGAAAAAGGGACCCCAGGTCACAGCCTGCAGTCATTACTTCAAGACTGTCAACGACCTGAGGGCTCAGATCTTCACAAATACTGTGGACAATACCCTCATCGTTCTGCAGATCAACAATGCCCGTCTTGCTGCTGATGGCTTTAGAGTCAAGTATGAGACAGAGCTGGCCATGCGCTTGTCTGTGGAGAGTGACATCCATGGGCTCCGCAAGGCTACTGATGACACCAATGTCACTTGGCTGCAGCTGGAGACAGAGATTGAGGCTCTCAAGGAGGAGCTGCTCTTCATGAAGAAGAACCATGAAGAAGCAGCAAAATGCCTACAAGCCCAGATTGCCAGCTCTGGGTTGACTGTGGAGGTGGATGCACCCAAATCTCAGGACCTCACCAAGATCATGGCAGACATCAGGCCCAATATGACGAGATGACTTGGAAGAACCGACAGGAGCTGGACAAATACTGGTCTCAGCAGATTGAGGAGAACACCACAGTGGTCACCACGTGGTCTGCCAAGGTTGGACCTGCTGAGATGACTCACGGAGCTGAGACATGCGGTCCAGTCCTTGGAGATAGACCTGGACTCCATGAGAAATCAGAAATCTGAAGGCCAGCTTGGAGAACAGCCTGAAGGAGGTGGAGGCCTGCTATGCCCTGCAGATGGAGTAGCTCAGTGGGATCCTGCTGCACCTGGAGTCAGAGCTGGCACAGACCTGAGCAGAGGGGCAGCACCAGGCCCAGGAGTAGCAGGCCCTGATGAACATCAAGGTCAAGCTGGAGGCTGAGATTGCCACCTACCACTGCCTGCTGGAAGATGGCTAGGACTTCAATCTTGGTGATGCCCTGGACAGCTTCAACTCCATGCGAACCATCCAAAAGACCACCACCCACTGGATAGTGGAAGGCAAAGTGGTATCTGAGACCAATGACACCAAAGTTCTGAGACATTAAGCCAGCAGAAGCAGGGGACCCTTTGGGGAGTAGGATGCTGATGCCAATAAAACGTTAAGAGAAAAAAAAGAAGAAGAAAAGATAACACTTTCGTTTTTTTTTTTTTTTTTTTTTTTTTGAGATGGCGAGCCGTGGTGCGGTGTCGGCTCACTGCAACCCCCACCTCCCAGGTTCAAGCGATTCTTCTGCCTCAGCCTTCTGAGTAGCTGGGATTACAGGTGCCCGCCACCACGCCCAGCTAATTTTTGTATTTTTAGTAGAGATGGGGTTTCATCATGTTGGCCAGGCTGGTCTTGAACTCCTGACTTTGTGATCTGCCCACCTTGGCCTCCCAAAGTGCTGGGATTACAGGCATGAGCCACCGTGCCTGGTCAACATTCTAGTCTTTAATTAGCATACAAACATTTCTGTTGTGGGTTACATTTACTTTTCATACAATATACCATGTGGCCTTTTTCAGTGACATTAAATCACGTACTGTGGAAAACTGAGGATTTTCTTTGGGAAACTTCCTCCCCTCTTGCTCTGTTGTTTTTCTACCTCTGGTCACTCCTCTGTGACTTGTGTTGGCCTCTCTTCCTCTACCTGCTTTAAAAATATTGTGTTGCCCATATTTTCTTAGTACTTCTCTCTCCAGAAATATTCATTTCTCCAAATGTCGCTACACATTAAAGAACTGGCAGGGCTCGGTGACTCAACGCCTGTAATTCCAGCACTTTGGGAGGCCGAGGTGGGTGGATCACGAGGTCAAGAGATCAAGACCATCCTGGCCAAGATGGTGAAATCCCATCTCAAATACAAAAATTAGCTAGGCATGGTGGCACATGCCTGTAGTCCCAGCTACTCGGGAGGCTGAGGCAGGAGAATTGCTTGAGCCTGGGAGTCGGAGGTTGCAGTGAGCCAAAATCTCGCCACTGCACTCTGGCCTGGGCCACAGAACAAGACTCTGTCTCAAAAAAAAAAAAAAAAGGAATCACTACGTTTTGTTTTTAACTTGCAGTTTCTTCTTCTTTCTCATCCTCTATACTGCAATTACAACTGCTTCTGAAAATGTATCCCTGGATGTCCTGCAAATAGCGCATATTTAACTGGTCTGAAGCTTAACTCATTATCTTCCTCCAAAGGTCGCCTTCCCCTTCCCCTTTCTCCCTTTCCCTTCCCTTCTCCTCCCGTCCCCCTTTCTTTTCCAGGCACATGTCAAAAAAATGCAATCAGTACAAAGCAATTCCTCAGAGACAACCACTCTTGCCAGTTACTTATGTATTATTCCACAGACATTTGATGCAGATAAAAAACATATATGTATGTGTGTTGTCTGTTTTGGGCACAAATGATGACATACTCTGTACACTGTTCTGCATCTTGCTTTTTCTCATGTAATATATTCTAGAAATTAGCTCATAATCAATAAACACAGACTTGACTTATTGCTTTTAATGAATGTAAAATATTCGCTAATATGGATGTATATCCTTAAACTTATTGATGGGCATTTCAGTTATTTCCCATTTCTGATCCTAAAACATTTCTGAAATGAATGTTGAAATGTACAATGTGCATTTATTTACAGGTTTGATTTATAGAAGTAAAATTAAGTCAAAGGTATGTACATTTAAAATTTTAATGGGAAAAAGAATTAAAAAGCCCATGTGAGATCCTCCAGGGTGAAGAGAAGGCAATGTACCACCCCTCTCCAACTAAAAGACAAAAAAGAAAAAAATCAATAAATATTATTTAATTTATCTCCAACCTACCTCTGTACCCTGGAAAAAAATATTATTTCTATAGTTTTCATTTTATGGTACATTTGATTAGAGAAAAATAATATCCCATTATAGGCTTAGCTTATATTTCTCATCTTGTGTGTAGTATTTAACAGTTTTTAGAAATAACTTTAAATGTTTACCCTTTTTCCCATTTGGTTGTTAGTTGTTGCTGTCACATTTGCATAACCTTTTTTATCATTAAATACATTAACTCTTTGAAATTTTTAAGAATATCTCTTTCATAGTATTTCATTTATATTTTGCAATTATTTTTGACTTTCTTCATATAGGGTTTGTTAAATTTTTGTGAAATAAAATTTATTTTTCTGTATTTTAATAGCTTTGATATTGGTGTTGTATTGGATTTATGAAAGAATGTGAAACTTTTCCCATTTTTCAATATCTGACCTAGTGTAAATAACATGAGAGTTACCTATTTTTAAAACTTTGGTAGGAATTATTTCTCTTGCTCTTACTTTTAGTCGAAGTGGGTATTTAAATATCTTGTCTATATTTGTTGGTATCTTTAAGTTTTCTAGCTTTTTCTATGTAGTTTTGAAAGAAAACTTTTACTTCAATTCATACTTCCAAATATAATTACATAACTTTTTTGAGCCAAACAATACCTTTATATTTCTTTTTTTTAGCCTCCCTAAGATGAGAGATACCTTTATATTTCTTTTCCTTCTCAAGCATTTGTGATTCCTCACTGATTATCATTTGTGTTCTGTGGATTTTTGATATCTGTATTTGTTTAGATTAACTATATTTTTAATTTTTTAACATTTTCAAAAGATATGCCCTTGTAATTACTATATATTTAATGCTTTTAAGTTTCATTAATTCTTTTTTTTTTTTTTTTCCTGAGATGGGTCTCATCCTATCACCCAGGCTGGAGTGAGGTGGGGGAATCATGTCTCAGTGCAGCCTCTATCTCCTCAAGCATTCCTCCCACTCAGCCTCCTGAGTAGCTGAAATTACAGGCACATGCCACCACGCCAGGCCAACTTTTCTTTCTTTTTTTATTTTTCGTAGAGATGGGGTTTCACCATGTTGCCTAGGCTGGTCTTAAAGTCTTCTATGCTTTTGGTTAATTTTGTTACTTTTATCATTCTTTGTTTGAATTTTTATTGATCTTTCATACTTCTTTTATTAATGTAAATGAGTAAAGCTATTTCTTCCCTCTGATTTTGCTGTATCTATTAGATTTTGACATATAGGATTTTCATTGTCAAATTCCATATATTTCTCACTTTATTACCACATTGACATGGTATTTTAAAACATATTTTCTTCAAAATTTCCAGGTGAGAGGTTATGTATGGTCTATTTTAATTCATTTTGCTATCGTTTCCTACATACATTTTCTTCATTTTCTTATGGTTAGAAGAATGTTTATAGCATTTCTTTTTTTCTTTTTTTCTTTTTTTTTTTTTGGAGACAGAGTGTCACTCTGTCACCAGGCTGGAGTGCAGTGGCATGATTTCAGCTCACAGCAACCTCCATCTCCTGGGTTCAAGTGATTCTCCTGCCTCAGCCTCTCAAGTAGCTGGGATTACAGGTGCATGCCACCACATCCAGCTAATTTTTATATTTTTAGTAGAGATGGGGTTTCACCATGTTGGCCATATTTACACCATTTCTACTTTTTGAAAAAAAATGACCAGATTCTAGGCCAAGTGTGGTTGCTCAATCCTGTAATCTCAGCATTTTGGGAGGCCAAGGCAGGTCGATCACCTGAGGTTAGGAGTTGGACATCAGCCTGACCAACCTGGTGAAATTCTGTCTCTACTAAAAATACAAAAGAATTATCCAGGTGTGGTGGCACATGCCTATAATCCCAACGACTCAAACAGCTGAGGCAGGACAATGGCTTGAACCCGGGAGGCAGAGGTTGCGGTTGAGTGGAGATTGTGTTATTGCATTCCAGCCCAGGTAACACAGCAATACTCCATCTCAAAAACAAAACAAAACAAAACAAAACCCCAAAACAAACCATGTTCCTTATGATCAATTTTTAACAGTGTCTTTGTGTACCTATGCAGTCAACTATCAATTTTGCCCCCAACCCCTTTTCCTTCCCTACACCATGGAATGTGTGGGATAATTATGATGTGTCCTGAAATAATTACAGCAGGATATCTGATATGTGTATCACCATTTCTTCTTTCTGACCTTCAATAAGGTAAAGATTTGTCCTCTAAGTCTTAGCCATTAGCCTTGGTCTGTTAGCCTTGGGGCATTTAGCAGGAACTGATAGTCTTCTCAAGGCCTCTACTTGCTTCACTAACATATACTTTCATCTTTCTCGTAACCACTAAAGGATCTAATTCAAATTGAATGTTTTCACTTATAAGTGGGAGCTAAATGATGAGAATACATGGACACATAAAGGGGAACAGCAGACACTGGGGCCTATTGGAGGGTGGAGGATGGGAGGAGGGAGAGGATCAGGAAAAAAATAGCTAATGGGTAGTAGGCTTAATACCTGGGTGATGAAACAATCTGTACAACAAACCCCCATGACACAAGTTTACCTATATAACAAACCTGCACATGTACCCCTAAATTTAAAATAAAAGTAAAAAAAAAGAAAATGATTGGTTTATTGATATTGTTTTGCTCAACATATATAATGAGAGAGATGGTGAGGAGATATATACAACAAATAGAAATATAATTGCATTGGATGGATGGATAAGTAAATGGATTTGTTTTTATATACAACAAATAGAAATATAAATGCATTGGATGGATGGATAAATAAATAACCTTATTGAAGGTCAGAAAGAACAAATGGTGATACACATGATATTCAACATGGCCCTGGAGTGCCAGAGTAGCTAAGTGTGGGATAGTCTAGAGTATGGGCCTACAGACTTCAGCTTAGATCAATACGAAGAAAACATTGGGTAATTCTAGAAATTAGAATTTCTGGTAATTGCCAGAAAACATTGGGTAATTCTAAAACACTTTCAGCAAGGTGTGGAGATAGTTTTAAGGACCAGTTGGGGAGTAAACTTTCCTTGAGGAAAGGAGGATGAATAACATGTTGGTCTAAGACATAGGGACTATGCAGGACTATGGACATTGGCAGCAGATTGGGATTGAGGCCACTGTGCAAGATAGGAAGGTACAAGCTGAGGCCAGCAGGGACAGATGAGTACCAGAGAATGAACACAGCTCTCTCAATGCCAGAACACTTCACCAACCCCCCCGCCTACCTCTGCTTCCTCACTAGATATTTTTTAACCAAAATCCTACCTCACTCCCTTGTCCGGGTAATAGGGGAAAGAGAAGAGGGTGCAGGAAAGAAATCCATGAGAAGTCGAAATAGTTAATCAAAAAAACACTGAGCTCTAATGGGATCTGACTGAATTACATTGATGCAACAAGGTTCCATTTTCTGTTACAACTGGAATTGATGCCTTATGAACAAAGTGACTTTTCAGGTATTAAGATATAAAGAGAACAACTTTCATACATCTGACTTTCTGACTGTTTAAAGTACATGCCCATGTTACCCTCTGGATGTGTGACCTACTTTGGAAAAAATGCATGTTCTGCTGATTATTTCAAAAATCTGCAGCAATGGAATTACAGGAGTCCCTCCCTCCTGCTCCACAAGGATATGTTCCAAGATCCCCAGGGGATGCCTGACACCATGGATGATACTGAATTCTATATGTATTATGTTTTTTTCTATATGCATCTACTTTGCTAAAGTTTAATTTATAAATTAGGTACATAAGAGATTAAAAACAATAACAATCATAAAGCAGAAGAATTATAACAATATACTGTCATAACATTATGTAAACTGGTCTCTCTCTTACTCTCTTTCTATCACTTAATATATCCTATTGGTCAGGTACGGTGGCTCACACCTGTAATCCCAGCACTATGAGAGGCCAAGGAGGGTGGATTGCAAGGTCAGGAGTTTGAGACCAGCCTGGTCAACATGGTGAAACCCCATCTCTACTAAAAAATACAAAAATTAGCTGGGTATGGTGGCATGTGCCTGTAATCCCAGCTACTCAGGAGGCCAAGGCAGGAGAATCGCTTGAAACCCAGGAGGTGGAGGTGGCAGTGAGCTGAGACTGTACCACTGCACTCCAGCCTGGGTGACAGAGCAAGACTCTATCTGAAGAAAGGAAAGAAAAGAAAAAGAAAGAAAGAAAGAAAGAAAGAAAGAAAGAAAGAAAGAAAGAAAGAAAGAAAGAAAGAAAGAAAAGAAAGAAAAAGAAAGAAAGAAAGAAAGAAAGAAAGAAAGAAAAGAAAGAAAGAAAGAAAGAAAGAAGGAAGGAAGGAAGGAAAGAAAGAAACAAATTTTTAAGAAAGAAAGAAAGAAAAAGAAAAAGAAAGAAGGAAGGAAGGAAAGACAAAGAAAGAAAATTCTATTGTACTCTACTCACCTATTTTCAGACTCAGGTTGACTGTGAGTAAGTGAAACTGGAACTGTGGAAAGTGAAGCCATGGATAAAGGGATGACAACTGTGTCTCCTCCAATTTTTTCTAGTCTCAATTTTATGGGTCACCAATCTCTCAGTCTCTCTTGTCAGAAAGCTTGGAATTACCCTAGAATATACCCTTATTCTTCACATCCAATCTTTCATGAAGTTTTACTTCACATATATGTTCCAAATTCGATCTTTCTCTTTATCTAAAGTCTCTGTGACCCTCATCCTGTCTCAAAAAGGTATGCAACTGCTACTAATTATTCTGCCTTCCAAGACTCTTTCTCTTCTCCCATTTGTTCCCAGGCATCTTGCCAAAAAAAATTTAATGTTTTCTCCTTTGTTTGCAACCCAAGCTTGCTTCTTCCTGACCACAGTGTAAAGTTCCAACAACTCACCATGATGTTGAAAGCCTGTCACCACCTGCCTGATGGCTGCTTACCACCATCAACACCTACGGATCCCACACAGAAAACTTCTCATCATTCCTCATCTGCAAAACATGTTAATATTTTCTGACAACAAGGCTGTATGGCAGCTGAGTTCTACAAGGCTCATCATCCGCACTGTCTGTTTCATTTATTTAGCAGTTATAGCCACTGTGATCTGAAGTTTTGTAGATTTACTAAAACAAATTTTTATTTTTATCAGAGTAATACAGATGTTTCATTAAAAAGACAAACATTATTAAAAGGCTTCTATTAAAACAGACTGAGAATAGCACAAACCAACAGCATCCTTTCAGTCCTGCTCCACAGAGGGAATTGCTTTTAACTCTCTTCTCTGTTTATTGCTATTTATCTTCCTTCTTATAATAATGCTAGTTAGTGACTATCTGTGATAGAACCACTGACTTTACCTGCATCATTGCAAAACAATAATGATATTTTTTATTCAATGATGATCCAATACATTATTATTATTATATGAATGTTCAAATAAATGCTGGAAAATACATTATCACATTGTTTTGTGTGTGAAATTACTTCTTCTTTCTTTTGCTTTGTTTTTGATGTACTTAAAATTAATTTTTGGAAGCATTCCAAGATATTTGTCAGTGTTCAGGAATACTTTTTTCAAATAATTGCATCCGTTTGGTAATCTATTATTTTCTTTTTCTCCTCCTCTCCTCCTTCGCCTTCTATTTAATTCGTCCTGCACTCATCTCTCTATACTTCTGCACCACTCTGGATTGCTGATTCCACATTATAAGTGGCTCATAGCTCAGTCCTAGAAATTCTCTTAACTATTCCCTAGCAAATCCCTATATCCTCTGTTCCATTCAATGGTTTCCTCCTTCTTGCATTACCACACATTTTGTTGAAACACCCAAAGATTTCCTATCAGTGTGCAAGAGAAAGAATACTTTTTTGAGTGCCTGTGTATTTAAAAAAAAAAAACTTCATTCTACTCTTACATTTGATCAATAGCTGTCTGAGTACAGAATTTTGGGTTGAAAAACATCTTCCTCAGATTTTTGATGGTATCATTTGCATTTTTTTGAGCATTTGGCATAGCTGTTGAGAAGTTTTTCTGGGGGGATTAGGACCTGATATTTATCCTAAGTGTTTTGGAATTTCCTTATAACATACTTTAATATTGATCTTTTTTCTTGGGCATTAATCTGGTCCTTTGAATATGAAGACTCACATTATTCAGTCCTAGGATGTTTCCCAAGATTATTTCTTTAGTATTTTTTATCCATCTATTTTTATGTTGTTGTTGATCTCTCATTCTTGAACTCTCATTTGTTGTTGTTGGTCTTCTATATTGATCTTCCAATCTCCCCAAATGTATATTTCTCTATTATTTTCCTATTACTTTTATTTTTTCTTATTTCTGAGATATTTCAAACTCTATCTCCTGAGTTTTATGGATTTATATTTATATTTATTGTACTATATATTTCATATATGTATACTTTTTGCTCTTAGAACTCTGTCTGTCTATCTATCTATCTATCTGTGACATGGTAAAAAGCCCCATAAACCTACATACCTCAACCATACCTCAGCTTTCTGTTGAAACTGCTCTCTATAACCTGAATGTGAATAAGTAATTAAGGATTGTAATTTCCACCCTACCCAGACAGTGTGTAAACAAATGCTAATCTTTAATTTTGTGAACCTCTTAAGTAACAATCAGAATGTCAAAAGTCCCCTAGCCCTTGGAATGTCCAGAGCCCCTCACCTTCATCTTTGCTCAGGAATCCACTGGAATGTCCGGAGCTCCTCACCCTCATCTCCGCCCAGGAGGTGATTTACAGAATCCACTAGCCCTCAGAATGCCTGAAGCCCCTCACCCCCACCCCCGCCCCTCACCCTCACTCCCGAGGTGGTTTTTCTGGATATAAAAGGTCTTGACACCCTCCTTTCAGGGCCACGGGTTGGAGAGATGTGAATCCTCCATGGCCGCTGGTAATAAAGATCCTGCAATTTGGCATACTTTTGTCTTGATGTTGACTTTCTATGCTCGCTCCATTATAACAATCTATCTATCTATCTATCTATCTATCTATCTATTTATCTATCTATCTATCTATCTATCATCTTTAAATAGGTGGTCTCATTATGTTGTCTAGGCTGGCACTGAACTCTTGGACTCAAATGATCCTCCTGCCCCAGCCTCCTGAATAGCTGGGACTATGGGTCACACCACTGCACCATGCAGAAATATATTTATACACACACAAATACTTTTTTCTTTATGTATTTTTTCTTTCTATTGCATTGTATTCTTGTTATATAAAGAGATCCTCTCATATTTCTGAGAATATTAATTATATTCTTTATAGTTTTATTCTACTCTCTATTTTTTCATCTTGGTTCCCATTTCTGTGTTTTTGTTTTGTTTTGCTGTTTTTTTAATCTGTCTTTCCCTCTTTCATGTTAGAGGCTTTCTTCAAATGATTACTAATCATTTAAATTTAAAGAGATTACTTGTTCAAATTTAAAAAGAAGGCACTAAAATGATGATGGGGAGCTCTGTGTTGGTGTGCTGTTATTAAACGAAGTTTTTCATGGTGACCTGATGTTACACAGCTACCATGTAACTCAAACTCATGGTAACTGTTAGACTCCCAAACTAGAGTTCTCTTTTCACTTTACCTTGTAACATAACTATTTCGATGAACGTTTCCCTAATCAATTGTAATCTCAACTTTTTGGGGATTGGGGGTGGTACTCAGATCCAATGTAGAATCTGTATTTTGGGATCTTCCTCATCCTCAACACTCCTGTGTCACTTTTGGCCAACTTTTCCGGGAATATCATCCACAGCCTCCCAGTCTGTACCCTACACAGCTGCAAGTCTAACTATTCACTACCAAGAGCCAGTTTGGCCACAGAGACCCCCACCCAGGCAGTGCTGAAGGAACTGAGAGGCAGACACTCAGAACAACAAAGTGGGACTATCCAAGGGGCCAGCAGCCTTCCAAGCTGGGAGCCTCAGGGGCTGACAGCATTTCAGGCTGAAGGCCTCAAGCGGACTCTGACCCAAGTATTTATTCTCTCTGAACAGGTGATCGCTATTAACAAACAGATGTTTGGTATTTTCTCAAAACAGAAAATATGCCAGGTAGGCAGCTGGTGCCTGCTTACCACTGATCACAAACCAAAAGTATTCTCCACAAGGGAACCACGGGGGCAGGGTCAGATATCTTAAAGAGTTGTTTTAACTAATATGTGATATTTATATATTGTCCTGCCACTTCAGAATGCCCAATTACTTTTCTACTTGGTGGGGGGAGCATCTAGGTTTTCCTTGCCATTGTTCTTCCTAGCAAACAATATATTCTATCATGCACTCAGCATTTCTCAATATTTGTAAACTTAACATTTCTCAACAATTCACACAGAAGACTATGTGAAATAAGCTGCATAGCCAGGATTTTGCAAGGTACAGCATGCTCAACTGTACACGTACCTCTGTTTATATCTATTCTTCAATATGATCTTTTTTTTACACATCTGTGATCTCAGTTTAATACATTTTTCTCTTATAAATTCAGCTCATTAGCCATGTCTTATGAATTATGGTATTACCCATCGTACATTGACTAGTGACTAGATTCACATTCACACTCAACATGGAAGTTTAGATGTTAGTAAAATAGAAGGTAGCATTCAAAACAAATCTCTAAAAAGTTATTGGTGAAGAATCTACACCTGAAAAAGATCACTTTATGAAAGGCATAGAGCTTTTGCTTTTGTAGCTTTTTAGGTAGCACGTATTCTCCTTTCGCACTGAAAATAGTAAAAATATTGACAAAGGTAATGATGATAATAATGATAGTGGTGGTGGTGATTGCTAAGATTTTTAAAGAGTTATTATGTAGTAGACATAATTCTAGCATTTTCTGCCTTACTTTGTTATCTTTCACAGAACTCATAAAGTAGATAATTTTATAAATAAAGAAAATGAACCTTAGAAGTTTAATAACTTGTTTGTGTTGAGCCCCATATTCAAACTCACTTTAATGTGATTACAAAAGAATTGTTTTCATCTGTATTTCCTGCCATTCTGATGAGTTCATCATTCTAATGACTGCTGGGACCACTCAAAGAGAAAAAGCAAATGCTTGTGGTGTTGAACCCCTGGATAGGCGTATGTGGAATTTTAAAAATTTGAGTTTTAAAAAAAAATATGCTTAAGATAGATTTGTAGGTTTACTGAAACTTTATCTCATATGTATTTGATAAATTAAGAAGAAAGAGAAGCCTTTATTCCTATGTTTTTCAGTGATGCCATTTGACATCAATTATATTTTATCTAGAATATCAAAGTGACCAATCTAGCCAATTCAGAAAAATTCAATGCCACTTATATTGGTCTTGATTTTTATTTTATAGGTCAATGTTTATTTTATAGACAAAAGGATCTATTTCCTATTTCCATCAGAATGCTCTTTTGATCTGTTAAAAATGAAAATGTGCATAGAGAAATGCACACTAAACAAATATAAATTTAAAAATTCTTCCCCCAAATACTTTAACTGTAAGAATTAAAGTCTAGTCAAAGATGCCAACTTTATAGAAAAATTTACAATATTTGCATAAAGTAAAACAACTAACCTGAATACGGTGACTTAATTATTTTTTGTATATATTCAGGTAGTTTATCAACTTACCTTGTAAGACTGCTTGCCACTGCAAAGGAAGTTGGAAGTTCTTTTTTCAAAGTGCTATGTTTTTTCACCTGTGAATAGGAGGGCAAATGGCATCCCCTTCCTCCAAAAAGAAAAGATTCATAGTCCTTTGGGACCACCCCTTGGAAGTGGGGGAAATTCTTCCTTTGTCATTTGTGAGTTCTTACCCTAAGCCCCAAGTCTTCAGGAGGTTACTACTTTGTATCAAAAGGGCAAATAAACCTTGCCCTTTTGAATCCATGGGCTGCTATTTTTGCAAGCACAGAAAGGCTTTCATGAGCATTCCTCTTACCTCCTCCCACTTCCTTCTGCAGCCTCCATTTCCTTAATTACTTCTATGCCCTTCTCAGTACGCATCAAGATCTTCAAGGTCATATTTAAAGGGAGCGGGAAGGGAAGTCTAGCCTCCTTGCAGCACTTAGCAGACAAACTGGTTTCTCGTCTACTTAAAGAACATGAGGAAATGGGAGTCTGAAAAAAGAGATAACAATTTTGTTGCTAGAATGCTCTGAGTGAGAGTCACTATAAGGTCATGGAAACAAGGATATAGGTCGGCCTAAGGCTGCAGGTGCAAGAGACCTTTAGGACAGAGAAGAAAGGTGGTCCCAGGCTAACAGATGACACCACTAGAATGGAGATGAAAGGTTAGGGGTAGGTGGTAAGACCAGTTCATTTTAGAACCCCAAGGATGAACAGGGGGTCCACTGTTCACTCAGGTATCTCCTCCGTTCTCAAGTGGGTAACTGAGACAAGATGGGACCAAGGGTACATGGTAAGACTGGTTCATTCTTGAACCCAAAGGATGTTAGGGGATGCCCCATTCAGGATAATAAGACAAAAGAATGCCTTCTTTTCCCTTTTTATCTCCTCTGTTCTCTGTTTGCAGATGGGTAATCACATCTTCATACCACAGGACATGGCCCTCAGATGCATCCTCCAAAACTGGGAAAAGTTTGATACCTCCAAATTTTAGAACAAAAAACTAGTTTATTTTTATGTAATATTGTTTGGTTTTAAAATAAACTGGGAGGAAATAACAAAAGTTAGCCTTGGAACCCAGTGCCCCTGTGCAGGAGGTCTTCAGATTAACCTCCTCCGTCTTTTTTTTTTTTTTTAATTTTATTTTTTATTGCATTTTAGGTTTTGGGGTGCATGTGAAGAACATGCAATATTGTTGCATAGGTACACACGTGGCAGTGTGATTTGCTGCCTTCCTCCCCTTCACCTATATCTGGCATTTCTCCCCATGCTATCTCCCCGCAACTCCCCACCCCCCACCTGTCCCTCCCCTA
>CAUYQU010012957.1:0-40460 GCA_963574635.1 Cheracebus regulus | reverse complement strand
GTGGCTCACGCCTGTAATCCCAGCACTTTGGGAGGCTGAGGCGGGTGGATCACAAGGTCGGGAGTTCGAGATCTGCCTGGCCAGGATGTTGAAACCCCGTCTCTACTAAAAATACAAAAATTAGCTGGGTGTGGTGGCACGCACCTGTAGTCCTAGCTACTCAGGAGGCTGAGGCAGGAGAATCACTTGAACCTGGGAGGCGGAGGTTGCAGCGAGTCGAGATCGCGCCATTGCACTCCAGCCTGGGTGACAGAGTGAGACTCCGTCTCAAAAAAAAAAAAAAAATACTTGCAGATGTTTTTAAAACTGGGATTGCATTGGATTTATAAATTAACTTAGGGAGAACATTGATGAACAGTGTTGGGTGATTGAGACTTCATGGGTATGAGAAATGGTATAATTCTATGAAAATGAAAGCAACACTTTCTCTTGATTCACAGATATTAATGAATGTAAGACCGGGCTGGCAAAGTGCAAGTATAAAGCATATTGTAAAAATAAAATTGGAAGTTACATCTGTAGCTGTTGGTCAAGTATTTTCATCAACTGGGCGGCTGGTGTTTTAATTAATGATAATCCAGATTGTTATGGTAAGAACTTCCAAATACTATTTCCAGTATGAAAAATGATGGGGACTTGGGGGAGACTCTGAGAGATTTTCTAATTTCAGGCCAGGGTAAGAGAGCAAAGCTCCATCCTAACCCTCATCCCTTTGTTGTCCTTGATATTTTCCAAGATGATGTCATCCAAGCCTTGGCAATAACCACCTCTACATAGATGCTTCCAAATGTATGTGTCCAATACAGGTCTCTTTCCTGAGCTTCCAAAAGGACACCTCTAAATTACCTCTGAATTTCTCTATGTATTCATATCTCACTCACGTTAAATTCAATTTTTATGTCTATCTACCTATGTACTAAATCCGACGAATTCACACTGATACTTCTCATTCAGCTCAACACCAAGGCTTGTTTGAATCTTCCTTCTGTTCTTATTTGTAACTTCCTTCTCTAACAATGAGAAACTTGTCTCTCACTATCGCTAATTTGCTTATTTGTTTAATTCCAGTATTATTTCATGTTTTGAGTAGGGGAGGTTGGATTTAAGTGCTGAATCTTCCACTTCCCCTCTGGCTTTCAGTTAATGACGTAATTTCTATATACTTCATCTTTAAATGGGAACAGTAATATTAATAGTATCTATTGCCAGGCGTGGTGGCTCATGCCTGTAATCCCAGCACTTTGGGAGGCTGAGGCGGGCAGATCACAAGGTCAGGAGTTCGAGACCATCCTGGCCAGGCAGGGTGAAACCCCGTCTCTACTAAAAATACAAAAAAAAAAAAAAATTAGCCGGGCATGGTAGCATGCATCTGTAGTCCCAGCTATGTGGGAGACTGAGGCAGGAGAATTGCTTAAACCCAGGAGACAGAGGTTGCAGTGAGCTGAGATCACCCCATTGCACTCTCGCCCGGCAACAGAGAGAAACTCTGTCTAAAAAAAAAAAACATCTACTGTTGCTGCATAACAAGTTACCCCCACATTTAGTGGCCTAAAACAACACATATGTATTGTTCCATAGTTTCTTGGGGTCAAGGAACTAAGCTTGGCTTAGCTGGGTCTTTTTCTTCTGGGTCTATCACAATTGCAGTTGAGGTTTTGTTCAGGATGCGGTTTGATCTGGAGGCTCAATTGGGGCAGATCCTGCTTCCAAGCTACTCACAAGGTTTCTGGGAGAATTCAGTTCCTTCAGAGCTATTGGATTGAAACCCTCAGTTTATTTCTGGTGGTTGGTGGGAGACAGCCTTCAGTTCCTAGATCTGTGGGTCTCTACAGGTTGCTTTGTTATAGCAAACACATTAGCATAGCCAGAAAGAGAGCAAGAATAAGACAGGGGTCACAGTCTTTTGTTCTACTCTCAGAAGTGACATCCTATCACTGTATTCTGTTCATTAGAAATGAGTCAGTGGGTCCAGTCCACAGCCAAGGGAAGATTACCCAAGGATGTGAATGCCAAGAGGCAGGGATTATTGGGAGCCATTTCTGAATCCTGCTTACTGGGCTGAATAGTGTTCTCCCCAAATTCATGTCCACCTGGAATCTGTGAATGTCATCTTATCTGGAAATAGGATATATGTGCATGTAATAAGTCAAGACACAGTCATACTAGATCAGAGTGGACCCTGATTCCTACGTGATGGTGTCCTTATAAGATGAAAGATATTTGGACACTGAGACACACACAGAGGGAAGATGGCCATGTGAAGATGAAGGTGAGGATTGGAGTTATGCCCCCAAGGGGCAAGGAGTGCCAGAGATTGATGGCAACCGCCAGAAGCTGGAAGAGGCAGGGCAGGGTGCTTCCCTGGAGCCTTCCTAGGGAGCATGGTCTTGTTGGCACCTTGATTGGGACTTCTGGCTTCCAGCACTGAGACAATACATTTCTGTTGCTTTAAGCCACCCAATTTGTGTCAGTATATTATGGCAACCCTTGCAAATTAATACACATTACCTATTCATTATTTTATTATTATTATTATCATTATTATTATTGAGATGGGGTCTCACTCTGTTACCCAGGCTGGGGTGCAGTGGTGCAATCATGGCTCACTGTAATCTCTGCCTCCCAGGCTCAAGCGATCCTCCCACCTCAGCCTCCTGAGTAGATAGGATCACAGGCATGTGCCACCATGCCTGGCTAATTTTTGCATTTGTGGTAGAGATAGGCTTTCACCATGTTGCCCGCACTGGTCTCGAACGCCTGACCTCAAATGATCCGCCTACCTTGGCCTCCCAAAGTGCTAGGATTATAGGGATGAGCCACTTTCCCCTGCCTCTACTCATTATTAATGTATGTAAAATACTTACCAGTCCTAGGCACCTAGAAAGGGTCAGCTAATACTGGCTATTACGCTGTATATGGCTTTTCTACAATCTTACAAACTTCTGTGTTTCTCGAAATGAGATAATATCTATGAAGGCACTTTATATACTGTGATGTGTAGACAACCTCTTCTATATTACTAACTCAATGAACACTGATTTATTCCATGCCACCCTGATGTGTTCAGACCATCTGCTATATACTCCCACACCATTGTGTCCTATTTATCACTGATTGATTGATTGATTTTTGGAAGTCTCGTTTTATTTTAGTTTAGGTTTGGGCGTGGTACCTGTGCAGGTTTGTTGTGTGGGTAAATTGTGTGTCTCTGGGGTTTGGTGTATGAATGCTCCTGTCACCCAGGTAGTAAGCATAGTACCCGATGGGAAGGTTTTCAGCCCTCATCAGCCTCTCACCCTCTCCCTCTAGTAGTCCCCAGTGTCTACAGTTCCCATCGTTTTGTCCACATGTCATGTTCTATTGATTAAGAGCATCCCTTGCAATCACTTAATCATTTATTCATAGTAACTTGCTTCAGGACTTTCCTGCCAGACTTCAGATTTCACAAGGGGACAGCCTTGGTCCCCTCCCCTTCCCTTCCCTCCACTTCCTTTCTCTCCCTTTCCCTCCCCTCCCCTCCCTTCTTCTGCCCTCCTCTCCCCTCTCCTTCCTTCTGCTCCTCCCTCCTCTCTTCCCTCTCCCCCCTTCTCCCTTTCCCCCTCCTCTCCCCTCCCCTTTCCTTCCTTTCCTTTTTTGAGATGGAGTTTCACTCTTGTTGCCCAGGCTGGAGTGCAATGATGCAATCTTGGTTCACCACAACCTCCACCTCCCGGGTTCAAGCAATTCTCCTGCCTCAGCCTCCTGAGTAGCTGGGATTATAGGTACCCGCCACCACGCCTGGCTAATTTTTGTATTTTTAGTACATATGGGGTTTCACCATGTTGGCCGGGCTGATCTCGAACTCCTGACCACAGGTGGTCCACCTGCCTTGGCCTCCCAAAGTGCTGAGATTACAGGCGTAAGTCACCATGCCTGGCCTGGTTTCTTTTCCTAACCCATATCCATATATTTCAGCATTGTGCCTGGTTTTAAGTAAGTGTTCAATAAATAGTGTTGACTAAAGTAACAGGTTGGTGCAAAAGTAATGGTAGTTTTTGCCATTACTTTCAATGGCAAAGATCGCCATTACGTTTGCACCAATTCAATATTAAAACTGGAAGCCCCATTCCAATTCTCTTTTATAATACTACTGTGTGATACTTTATAGACTTCTTAGAGGGGAATTAGGATGGGCTGCGGAAGTATCAGGGGAAGACTCAACTTGAGAGTGACTGGAAGAAGGGATATAAGCAGGTGTGTTTCCTCCCATATCCCTTTCAATGACCCCATTCTTTCACAGAGGACAACGATAGTCAAGGGACACAGTCAAACGTGAATATTTGGGTGAGTGGGGAGAAGCCTGGATTTCAGAAACAGCTGGTATGTATAACTATGTCATTCTCCTACAAACATTAACATGGTTTCCTGTGATTTTCAGGGTGGGGTAATTCTATCCAGAGATAATTCTGTCCTCTGTCCCACAGTCATCTCTGTCAATGTGTGGGGACACTCTTGACTGTCATGCTTTGGGGGTGATACAAGTGACTAGCATCTGATAGAGACCAGGGATACAGCTCAACATCCTACATTGCCCGGTGCAGCCTCCCACAATCAAGAAGTGTCCGGTACCACATGTCCATAGAGATAAAGAAATACAGGCTGGGCACGGAGGTGGCTCACGCCTGTAATCCCAGCACTTTGGGAGGCTGAGGTGGGCGGATCACAAAGTCAAGAGTTTGAGATCAGCCAGACCAACATGGTGAAACCCTGTCTCTACTAAAAATACAAAAAAATTAGCCAAGCATGGTGGCACACACCTGTAATCCCAGCTACTTGGGAGGCTGAGGCAGGGGAATTGCTTGAACCAGGGAGGTGGAGGTTGCAGTAAGCCATAATCACACCACTGTACTTCAGCCTAGGTGACAGAGCAAGACTCCATCCAAAAAAAAAAAAAAAAAAGAGATAGAGAAATAATAGCAGTAGGGGGAAAGTGCCTCAGCTGTCATTCAAAGATCTACATCAAGCACCTAGATTCGCAATACCACACACACCTTATGGCACCTTAACAAATATGGCTGCTGCCTTCTGGGCTTCCTGCTCCAACACGTGTGCATATTCCTGATTTCTGACATTTCAGTGAGTCAATCTAATTAGTTTTTTTTTTTTTTTTGAAGGAAAATCTGAGAAGAAATGCAAGCAGAAAGGACTTTGCAAGAAAAGCTACTCAACTAATTCAGAACATAGAGCTGAGCATCTGGAATGCGACTTTTGCTTCTCCAAAGAAGGATCAAATTTCTGAATTTGATCTAGGTAAGAGAGACTGAGTAGAGTCTTTATGACCTCCACTGAGACCATAAAGAGGTCTGGGTCTTGGCATTGTTACAGTTTATGAATGATGAAATCTGTGGACGCCCAGGATCACAGACCCTGTATGCTAACATTCTACATGAGAAAGACTCTGTTTCCAAAAATGCAAATTCAAGGGACAAGAGAATAAACCAGCTCTCTTCTTTCCAACTTCCCTTAGTATGATGAAAAGTATTTAAGAGCATCATATTTGCTTTGCCACCACAGCTAGAGGATAGAAAAACTCTCAGTTGGCTGGATGTGGTGGCTCATGCCTGTAATCCTAGCACTTTGGGAGGCTGAGGCAGGAGGATCACCTTACTTCAGGAGTTTGAGACCAGCCTGGCCAACAAGGTGAAACCCTGTCTCTACTAAAAATACAAAAATTAGATGGGTGTGGTGGGTGCCTGTAATCCCAGCTACTCAGGAGGCAGAGGCAGGAGAATTACTTGAACCTGGGAGGCGGAGGTTGCAGTGAGCCGAGGTCACACCACTGCACTTCAACCTGGGCCACAGAGTGAGACTTTATTTCAAAAAAAAAAAAAAAAAGAGAAAAGAAAAGAAAAAACCTTGGTTATTTTTCTACTCTGCTCTCATATACTAACAAGAACACAGAATACTTCATCTCTGGTTACCAAAACATGTGTGGCTTCCTCCTCCATGCCGACCACACAGTTCTCCAGTGGATGACAGCTGGGTGTTCTATAATTCAATTATGACATTATCTGACATTATCTACCAAAGATAGTATCAGATCCCACAGGCTGCAAGCTTAGTCCCACAAAAGTGTTTTTCACCTCAAATGCCCAATCTCAAGCTCTAGGTTGTAACCTGCACATCTGACTGATAGGCTATATGTTAGAGTCCCACAGCTCCTTCCTTGGGTTTGAGTAATTTGCTAGAGTGACTCACTTAACTCAAGAAAGCACTTTACTTACATTTATCCATTTATTAAAAATATAAATGGGCTGGGTATGGTGGGTCATGCCTGTAATCCCAGCACCTTGGGAGGCTGAAGCAAGTGGATCACCTGAGATCAGGAGTTCAAGACCAGCCTGGCCAACATGGTGAAACTCCATCTTTACTAAAAAAAAAAAAAATACAAAAATTAGCTGGACGTAGTGGCAAGTGCCTGTATTTCCAGCTACCCAGGGGGCTGAGACAGAAGAATCGCTTGAACCCAGGAGGCGGAGATTGCAGTGAGTCCAGATGGCACTACTGCATTCCAGCCTGGGCAACAGAGCAAGACTTCATTTCAAAAACATTTATATATAAAAGTCTACATATTATAAGTGAAACAGATGAACAGCCAGATGACAGAGATGCACAGGGCAAAGTATGGGAGAAGAGGTGCAGGGCTTCCAAGCTCTCTTTGGGGTTGCCACTCCGGGGACCAATACATGTTAAGCTACCTAGAATCTCCTAGTTTAACAAATCTTTTGGATGTACATGGAGGCTTTATTAATTAGGCATGATTGGTTACATTATTGGCTGTTGATACCAACTCAGTATTCAGCCCCCCTCCTCTTCCTGTATCTGGAATGGGGATGAAACTGAAAGTTCCAACCCTTTAACCTCACCATTCCTTTCCTCGGCAACCACCCCTAACCTGAGGCTACCCGGGAGCTGGCTAAGAGTTACCACATTAGAATAAAAGATGTTTCTATAACCAAGAAAGCACAAAGGAAATAAGAGTTGAGTCACATGCTCCTGTCATTCAGGAAATTACAACCATCTCAAGGGCTATATGTCACAGCAACTTAAGTCCAAGACCAAATATCAGAACAGGAGATTTTCCTAGTGTTCCTATTGTTCAGGAAACTGTAAGGGTTTTACGAACTCTATATCAGGAACTGTGGTTTCTTCCTGACCTCTGTGCCTGTTAATCATTCTAAAAAACCAATATTTGGCTTTGTTGATTATTTATATTATGATGCCATTTCCTTTTTCTCAGATTTTTGTTCTTTATTATTTCTTTCCATTTACTTTCTTTGGGTCGAGCTTGCTTTGCATTTTCTAACTTGTTGACTTGGTAATATAGATTACTAATTTTAAACCATTCTCCTTTCCCAACATATGCATTTAAAGCTTAAAACTTAGCTACAAATTAGAGCTATATATTTCCCTCTAAGAACTGCTTTAGCTGCATCCTGCAAATTTTTATATATTGGGCTTTCATTATCATTTAGATCAAAATATTAAAACATTTTCTACATATCATTTAACTCATGGATTATTTAGAAATGAGTTGCTTAATTATCAAAATATTTGTGGCTTTTTTAGGTTTCCTGTGTTAATGGCCTCATTTAATTTATTGTGTTTTAATCAAGAAAGGATATTGAACTTTGTCAAATGCTTTTTCTACCTCAATTGAGATGATCATTTTATCATCAATTGAGAAGGTTTTTATTTTTCATTCTGTTAATGTGATGAATCCCACTGATTGATTTGCATGTGTTAAACCAGACTTGCTTACCAGGAAAAAATAACTGTGATATATACTCTCTTTGATGAGTTGACTGAGCACATACTATGTGGGATTTCAATCCTTTTAATTCATTGAAACTTGACTGATAGTCTATTTTGGCAAATGTTCCCTGTGAACTTAGTGTCAGAATTAACGTACCAAATCTGGTGGTATAACTGTGGCAAACAGTGGCTTAACCACTATTTCTTGAATAGTTTGAGCATAAGTGAGTCAGGGCTGATGTAGCAGTTCCATGGCAGCTCTATGCTCTGCTGTCTTCAACATTTGCCTTCACCTTGTGTTACAAGAGAGCTAACACATCCTTTTACCAGCCAATGAAAAGGGGAAAAGAGAAGTTGAAAGGATGCCTGTTTCCTTTAGCACATGCCATTCTGTTCTTTGATCCACTGGCCTGAAAAGAGTTGCATGGCTCCACCTAGCTGCAAGGGAAGCTGAAAAATGGCTTGTCTCCAGCTCAAATTTGGTAGTTCTAGACCCAAAGAAAGAATAAGCAAATGGTGATCACAGGGAATAAGCAGTCTGTCATAGATAGCCCCAAGACAGTTTTCTTATTTTTCCAGAGACAAAGTCTGTATACCCCAAAATGTTGAGGTTGATCTCACTAAATGATCAGATCTTTTGTTTACTGGTTTGATGAATAGAGTTTTCTCAAGGGATTCTTCCCAAATACAGAAGTTCTGTTCCTAGTGGCTATTTTTTTTTTAAAGCTTTTAAATGCTTAGCTACTCTTGCTTATAAAGACTGCATTCCCCTGTAACCAGGCACTCCAGTACCATTAAGTGTCCTGTGAAAACTGCTTAGCTTGCCCATCAGAGTACCAGTTCTGAGAAGCATGCCCTTCTCCTCTCTTCTCTTGGATTGTGGCCAGTGTGTTGCTAAGGCCATTCTGGCCACTTTATTTCTACCAGCCAAAGATGGGAAAAAAGCACCATGTGGCCATCCTTGCAGAGGAGAGATGGAGTCACCAACAGGGGGTCTTCCAGAGAAGGGAGTTCTTTAGCAAATTATTTAGGCATGAGAATTGAGAACAGTACTGACTTTCTTAATGTTTCCAGTCTATGAAACCAAGAGGTGCAATGAGACAAGACAGAACACTTTTCTGGAAGCTGGAAATAACACCATGGATATCAACTGTGCTGATGCTTTCAAAGGAACCCTAAGAGGTACCATGTCTCCGATGAGCTCTCTTGACTCCAAATTCTATGCATCATTGTTTTATTTCTAAGTGATTAAACCCTGGGGTGGGAATTCACAAAGCTTTCAAGGTAGGGAGATTCTACATGGTGGAATAAAAAGTTCTTCCTTGACCACTAACCAGGCATTTTGCAGGGAGAAGTCAGGCTGTCACATGGGGTGTGTATTTTGTGGCATACACAGAGGTTGCATAGGGATTCCTTGAAATGCCTCCTTAAAAGGGACTGGCTGGGCCAGGCACGGTGGCTCATGCCTGTAATCCCAGCACTTTGGGAGGCCGAGGCGGGTGGATCACCTGAGGTCAGGAGTTTGAGACCAGCCTGGCTGACATGGTGAAACCCCGTCTCTAGTAAAAATACAAAAATTAGCTGGGCAGGGGTGGTGCACGCCTGTAATCCCAGCTACTTGGGAGGCTGAAGGAGGAGAATTACTTGAACCCAGAAGGTGGAGGTTGCAGTGAGTCAAGATCACACCACTACACTCCAGCTTGGGTGACAGATCGAGACTCTCTTTCAAAAAAAAAAAGGGACTGGCTGATGCATGCCCTGTTCCCACGTGACACTTAGTGGTGTCAGATTGCCTTGAACACTCCCTTGAGAAGTGTTTATGAACACCCTTTTTAAAAGAGTCACCCAGTCTTGTTCTTTCCCACAGGCTGGCAAACTTGCTCTCTACAAGGTTCAGAAAGTAAATATGTTAGGCTTTTTGTTCCTGATGATCTTTGTCATAACTACTGAACTCTGCCATCAGACTGTGAAAGCAGCCATTGATGCATCAGTGAAGGAGTGTGGCTGTGTGTCAATAAAACTTTACTGACAAAAGCAGGCGGCAGGCTAGGTTTACCCTCAGGGCACAGTGTTTCACCCCTGCTTTATCTCATCATCTGAGGTCTCTGCAAAGCTCCTGCTCTACATAGTTTTTCTAATTTATTTATTTATCGGTTGCCCATCTCTCTCACTACAACATCAACTCTCTGATGGCAGGGGTTTTGTCCATTTTGTTCAATGCTGTGTAGTAATTCATAGAATGTCTGGCTTACAGTAGAGGATAAATATTTCCATGAAAGACAAATGAAGGAATGCATATAGACTATTTCAAAGAGAAAAACCTGGTTACCTTGAAAATGAAGTATCTGCTGCATTTCTTTAAAAAAATTCCTGGCTATTCATTAATCTTCACTCCTTAATGTGAACTGTACAGTAGGGAAAGGGAGGGAAGGGATCTAAAAATGAGTTGATTTCTTAGATGGAGCAAATAGAAATACAGATGAGAAGTGGCTTTGGCCAAAAATGGGATGGCAGCACGTGGATAACTGCAATTTTGGAAACACTCCCATCACCCTACAGGGCATGCTGTGTGCATTGAGCCTCTATGAATTTTTTTTTTTTTTTTTTTGAGTCAGATTCTCACTCTGTCTTCCAGGCTGGAGTGCAGTAGTGCCATCTCAACTCACTGCAACCTCCGCCTCCTAGGTTCCAGAAATTCTCCTGCCTCAGCCTCCCAAGTAGCTGGGATTACAAATGCCCGCCACCACACCAGTGAATCTTTGTAATTTTAGTAGAGACAGGGTTTTACTATGTTGGCCAGGCTGGTCTCGAACTCCTGACCTTGGATGATCCACCTGCCTCAGCCTCCCAAAGTTCTGGGATTATAGGCGTGAGCCACCATGCCTAGCCTGAACCTCTATAAATTAAACTGTGCCTTCATGAAAGGGTAAGAGGGAAAAGAAAGAGAGGGAGAGGAAGGGTGATAAGAGGAAAGAGAGAGAGAGAAATGAGTGAATTAATTCAATATAGTAGGTCATTCTGTATGCCTTTCCACTAAATTAGATACACTAGAGTAAGCCTGAGGGCAAAGGCTGAGAGAGTGTGGTTTTCTTTTTTTGTTGTTTGTTGAGACAGAGTCTCACTCTGTCGCCCAGGCTGGAGTGCAGTGGCGTGATCTCGGCTCACTGCAGCCTCCGCCTCCCAGGTTCAAGTGATTCTCCTGCCTCAGCTTCCCGAGTAGCTGGGATTACAGGTGCCCATCACCATGCCCGGCTAATTTTTGTATTTTTTGTAGAGACAGGGCTTCACCATGCTGGCCAGGCTAGTCTCGAACTCCTGACCTCAGGTGATGCATCCACCTCGGCCTCCCAAAGTGCTGGGCTTACAGGCGTGAGCCACCGCGCCCAGCTGAGAGTGTGGATTTCTTAGCCTGCCCGAGTTCCACCTGCCCTTCTGAGGACAAGCATCTTGCTGCACGGTTCTGGTTGTAATACTCAAGGGCTAGTGTATATTTTTAGGACTCACTGATGAGCATATTTTGTACATATGCCTCTTATAATGTGTGGGGCATTATAATACGTATTACATAGACAAAAATGCGGCACCCCAAGCCACACATAATGTATTGAATGGCATTTAAGGGATTTCCAAGGGCAGTTTTAGCCATTCACTGCCTGCCTTACGACCCTCACATTAGACACTACTGTACCTTCTCCCTGAACTACGGATGGCCACTAACAGTATTTCTCTTCCATTTTCTCAGAGAGCAGGGCAGTTGCCCTTATCACGTATCAGTCTCTTGGGAATATTCTGAATGCATCCTTTTTTAGTAAAAGAAAAGGGATGGAGGAAGTAAAACTGAACTCTCATGTTGTGAGCGGCACCATCGGTTTGAAGGAAAAAGTTCACCTGTCTGAACCCGTGTTCCTGACTTTTCTGCATCACCAGGTTAGAAAAACCCGGAGCTGGTTCTCTGTGCAGTACCTTAAAGCGTGAGCAGGTATGATCAGTTTGCCAAGTAGGAAACGAAATTTAGAAGTAAGGGAGCAGACAAGAAATGCTGAGGTGTCTTCAATGAGATTTTGCTTCACCATGGTGAGGATGGCTATTTTCCAAAAACTTAAAATATCAGCATGTGGCAGTAAAAAAAAAAACCCTTATAGATCTGCTGGTAAAAATGTAATCTGGCACAGCCATTATGGAAAATAGTATAGAGGCTTCTCAAAAAGCTATAAACAGAACTATATGTTCCAGCAGAATTATCTGATGCATCCCGTTTTCATATGACGGTCTGAAAAGGTAACACTCAATGGCATCAGCTTACCTTGAACACTCCCTTGAGAAGCGTTTATGAACACCCTTTTTAAAGGTGTCACCCAGTCTTGTTCTTTCCCACAGATTGGCAAATTTGTTCTCTACAAGGTCCAGAGAATAAATATGTTAGGTTTTTTATTCTTCATGATCTTCATCATAACCACTCAACTCTGCCATCAGAGTGTAAAAGCAGCCATTGATGATGTGTCAGTGAAGGATTGTGGCTGTGCATCAATAAAACTTTATTTATAAAAGCAGGTGGCAGGCTGGGTTTTACCCTTATAATACAATGTTTCACCCACTTCTGGGTATTGTCATATGCTCCAGAAATCTCACTTCTGGGTATATGGCCAAAATAATTGAAATCAGGATTTCAAAGAGACCATTGCCTTCCCATTCCCTTGATTATTGCAGCATTGCTAACAATCGCTGAGATATGCAAACAGCCTAAGTATCTGTCAACGATAAAGAATTTTTTTTTTTTGAGACAGAGTCTCGCTCTGTCAGTCAGGCTGGAGTGCAGTGGCACAATCTTGGCTCACTTCAACCTCTGTCTCCTGGGCTCAAGCAATTTTCCTGCCTCAGCTGGGATTACAGGCGTGTGCCACCATGCCTGGCTAATTTTTGCATTTTTAGTAGAGACAGGGTTTCACCATGTTGGCCACGCTGGTCTTGAACTCCTGACCTCAGGTAATCCGTCTGCCTCAGGCTCCCAAAGTGCTGGGATTACAGGCCTGAGCCACCACACCTGGCCAATTTTTTTTTTTTTTTTTGAGACAGAGTCTTGCTCTATTGCCCAGGCTGGAGTGCAATGGTGCAGTCTCAGGTCACTGCAATCTCTGCCTCCCGGGTTCAAGCGATCCTCCCATCTCAGCCTCCCTAGTAGCTGGCATTACAGGCACCTGCCATCATGCCCAGCTAATTTTTGCAGAGACAGGGTTTCACCATGTTGGCCAGGCTGGTCTTGAACTCCTAACCTCAGGTGATCTGCTCGCCTCAGCCTCCCAAAGTGCTGGGATTACAGGCATGAGCCACTGCACCTGGCCAAGAAAATGTTATATATATATACTGGAATATTATTCAGCCTCAAAAAAGAAGAAAATCCTGCTCCTTGTGACAACACGGGTAAACCTGGAGAACTATTTTGCTAATTGAACTTAGCCAGACATAAAAAGGAAATCCTTCATTATCTTATTTATATCTGGAATCTAAGAAATAAAATGTTGAACTCATAGTAACAAAGAGTAGAATGGTTCACCAGGGGCTGGGGCACCGGGAGAATGTGGACATATTTGGTAAAGGGTATAAGCTTTAAGTTATAAGATGGATAAGTTCTGGTGACCTAATGTCCCACACTTAAAAAAATATATATTTGAAATGAAGTTTCACTCTTGTTGCCTAGGCTTGAGTGCAATGGCACGATCTCAGCTCACTGCAACCTCCACCTCCTGGGTTCAAGCAATTCTCCTGCCACACCCCACAAGCAGCTACGATTACAAGCACCTGCCATCACCCCCGGATAATTTTTGTTTTTAGTAGAGATACGGCTTCACCATGTTGGCCAGGCTGGTCTTGAACTCCTGATCTCAGGTGATCTCCCCGCCTCAGCCTCCCAAAGTGCTGGGATTACAGGTGTGGGCCACCATGCCCGGCCTAATATATCACACTTAATGTATCTACACTTAGTGATAATAATGTATTGTATACTTGAGATCTGCTGACAGAGTGCATCTCAAGTAAATTCACCACACACACAAACTATGTGAGGTGTTGGATGTATTAGCTTAATTGTGGTTACTGTTTTATAATTTATATATCTATCAAAACTTTTTTTTGTTTTGATAGAAACAAAAAAAAGTTTGGAAGAAATGTTTCTCTTGTTTTGGAAGACATGAAATGTTGCGGCACCCAGAGATTGCCAGGGTGAGATGCCATTCTCACGTTAAAGCCAAAAGGCAATGTAGGAGACACTTTATTGAGCTCAGTGGAAGCTGGAGGCAGGAATGAGGGATGGCTCTGCAGAAGACAGAGACAGCTTAAAGCAGAAAGGGCATGGGGAAGAAACATTTTATTTCTCTCTCTTCTCTCACCCAGCGAGTCTCACCAGTGTCTCTCTTTGGTTCTATAAATAGCAAGGAAGCTGCTGAAGCCATTCAGAGGGTCAATCCCAGGGCACAAAGCTGACCAGAGAAGAGCAGAATAGATAAGAACGCACCCACCACAGGTGTGGCTATGTGAAACTCTTCCCCTACAAGTGTATTTCCAATCCAGTTTCCAACACTGTGCATTGTGATTAACCTATAAAGCTGAAATAGTAGGCTAGGCACATCGGCTTGCACCTGTAATCCCAGCACTTTGGGAGGCCGAGGTGGGCGGGTCAACTGAGGTCAGAAGTTTAAGACCTGCCTGGCCAACATGGTGATACCCCATGTCTACTAAAAATACAAAAATTAGCCAGGCATGGTAGTGCATGCCCGTAGTCCCAGCTACTTGGGAGGCTGAGGCAGGAGAACTGCTTGAACCTGGGAGGTGGAGGTTGCAGTGAGCTGAGATCACACCACTGCACTCTAGCCTGGGTGACAGAGCAAGACTCTGTCTTAAAATAAAATAAAACCAGGAGGCTGGGCGCAGTGGCTCACACCTGTAATCCCAGCACTTTGGGAGGCTGAGACGGATGGACCACCTGAGGTCAAGAGTTCAAGACCAGCCTCACAAACATGGAGAAACCCCCATCTCTACTAAAAATACAAAAAATTAGCTGGGCATGCTGGTGCATGACTGTAATCCCAGCTTCTCGGGGAGGCTGAGGCAGAAGAATTGCTTGAATCCGGGAGGTGGAGGCTGTGGTGAGCCGAGATTGTGCCATTGCACTCCAGCCTGGGCAACAAGAGCGAAACTCCGACTCAAAAAAAAAAAAAATTAGCCAGGCGTGTTGGGGGTTGCCTGTCATCCCAGCTACTTGGGAGGCTGAGGCAGGAGAATTGCTTGAACCCGGGAGCTGGAGGTTGCAGTGAGCCGAGATTGCACCACTGCACTCAAGCCTGGGTGACAAAGCGAGACTCCATCTCAAAATAAAAGAAAAAAGTCAAACCAGGAAGAGTTCCACTTTCATGCTATTCTCTTTCCAGCCTGGTGACGAGAGAACAAAACATATCTGCGTCTACTGGGAGGGATCAGAGGGAGGAAGCTGGTCGAGAAAGGGCTGCTCGCATGTGCACAGCAACGATTCTTACACCAAATGCAAGTGCTTCCACCTATCCAGCTTTGCTGTTCTCCTGGCTCTTGCCCCCAAGGTACCAAGATTCATTCCTGTGAACCTGTGTATGTCCAGGAAGCTGGGAGTCATCCTCTGCATTTCTTACAAACAGATTCTAAAGGCTGGGCATGGTGCCTCATGCCTGTCATCCCAGCACTTTGGAAGGCTGAGGCGGGGCGAATCATTTGAGGTCAGGAGTTTGAGACTAGCCTGGCCAACATGATGAAACCCCATCTCTACTAAAAAACACAAAAATTACAGGTGGGATTACGCACCTGTAATCCCAGCCACTCAGAAGGCTCAGGGAGGAGAATTGGGTGAGCCCAGAACGCGGAGGTTGCAGTGAGCTGAGATCGCGCCACTGTACTCCAGCCTGGGTGACAGCTCAAGACTCCATGTAAAAAAAGAAAAACGATTCTGACAAGGAGTCAAGTGGTAGTAGCTTACTTGAGAGGGGATTACAGGAAACACTAGTAGGGGATTGGGACAATGAGATGGGAGTAAGACAGATGTCAGTGCAGAGAGCATTATCAAGCCAGTTAGCACTGTAGGTCAGTGTAGAGCTCACATCTCTGGGTCATTCTAGCTCTGCAGCAAGGGAGCTGGGGTATTTATACACCAACTCCTGTTAGTCATTTGTTGAAAGCTGTATCCAGCACTGGTCTAGTTGTTTTGGTTTTTAACGTTCCTGTGTGGTGAGTGTTATCACTGCCCACATTTTGAAGATGAGAACACTAAGTCTCAGAGAGGTGAAGTCAATTGTTTCAGGGACTGAACTAGGAAACCCATCTGACACTATCTTGGGAATGTAACACCACCACTGGACACTATAATGGATTCCTCCTTTGGTGTCTTGCAGGAGGACGCGGTGCTGACTGTGATCACCCAGGTGGGACTGGCCATTTCTCTGCTCTGCCTCTTCCTGGCCATCCTCACCTTCCTCCTCTGCCGGCCCATCCAGAACACCAGCACCTCCCTCCACCTACAGCTCTCCCTCTGCCTCTTCCTGGCTCACCTCCTGTTCCTGACGGGCATCAACAGAACTGAGCCTGAGGTAGGTAATTTACCCAAATTACCTCATTGTCATAATGAATCCAGCCATGTAGAGAGGAAAAAACTATGAGCTCCATTTCACTTGTTCTCCTATGTAAGTTGGAATAAGACCCTCACATTCTGAGGGGACATGTAGCAAAGTGATTGGGCATCAGGCTGATGGTATTAAATACAGTAATATGGTCAGGTATGGTGGCTCATGCCTGTCATCCCAGCACTTACAGAGGCTGAGGCAGGCAGATCACAAGGTCAAGAGATCAAAACCATCCTGGCCAACATGCTGAAACCCCGTCTCTACTAAAAATACAAAAATTAGCTGGGCGTGGTGTTGCGTGCCTGCAGTCCCAGCTACTTGGGAGGCTGAGGCAGAACTGCTTGAACCCAGGAGGCAGAGGCTGTGGTGAACTGAGATCGCACCACTGCACTCTAGCCTGGTGACAAAGCCAGACTCCGTCTCCAAAAAAAATACATATATGGTAACATTACTGGTTGTTAGGATCAACTTCAGAATGCCACAGTAGGAGTTATTTTTTTCCTTATGTGTCAGTAGTAGGTGAGTAAACAGGTCTGAAGAGTGTTATCCCGCATCCTCAGGCTGAAGGAAGCCCTTCATTTTCCATACACAGCTTCCAAGGTCATCCCTATGTCCACATTTCAGCCAACCAGGAGAGAAAGAGAGCATGGCTGAGTCCCACGAGGGGAGATTAATATGGGCCAAGCCAGGAAGTGGTACATATCACTTCCCCTCACACTCTATTGGCTAGGACTTTGTCACATGATCACACATAACTGCAAGGGCAGTTGGGAAATGTAGTCTCTGGCTGGGAAGCCACTTCCTAGTGACAAATCTATACTCTGGGTTTGAGGGTGCAGAAGAAGCTTGGATTTTTTATTGGCAGTGGGTTTGCTGCACTGATCTTCACTTGAATCTCAACTCTTCACCTTACTTGTTGTAAGACCTTGTTTAAGTGACTTTAAGTGACTTCCCCTTTTAAATTTATTTTTTAAACTGAAAAATACAAATTATATATATATATATATATATATATTCATTCTCTGTACAGCATGTTTTGAAATATGTATATGTTGTACACTGGCTCAATTGATCTAATTAACATTTGTATTACCTCACATATTCAGTCTTATTATTTTTGTGTGTGTGGTGAGATGGTGAGAACACAACCTATTCTTTTAGCAGTTTTAAAAAATACATACATTGTTAGCATGTAACTATGATCAACATGTTTTACAATAGATCTCTTGTGACTTCCCTTTTTTTAACTTCCTCTCCAAAACAGGGTCCCAGTCATACGATTTAGTTAGAACTTAGCAAGATAAAACATATAAAAGATTATGGATTAATCACTCAGAGAACAGTGTTCACTTTTATCTTTATCATGATCATGGCCATCATATTATCCAGGAAGATTTAAAGCTAGATGTTCTGTAAGTCTCCTTTTAACCCTAAAACACTATAATCACACAGCCAGAAAGTTACAAAAGCACTCTTTGTTGTTTTTTGTTTGTTTTTCCCTGAGAGAAACAGTATAGTTTTATGGTAAGAGTAAGTACATTTTCTGGAGCTAGTTGAGGTTCAAATCCAATTATATTTTTTACTAGCTGCGCGTTTTGGGGGCCAGATTTTTAACATCTTTGTGCTTCATTTGAAAATAGGCAAAGGTTGGAAAGACACAGTCCTCAGGCCAAATCTGGCCTGCCTTCTGGTTTTGTAAATAAAGTTTTATTAAAACACAGCCACATCTATTCCTTTACATATTGTCTGTGGCTGCTTTTATGCTACAATGGCAGAATGGTGTAGCTGCAATAGAGATTCGACTGCAAAGCTTAAAATCTGACCCTTAAAATTTGTTTTTCTCAGTATTGAGATAATAGTATGAGTTAATACTTACAAAGCAATTTGATCAGTGTTCACCCCTAGTTAAGTGCTCAGAAGGCACTAATTACTTCTCTAATAACATTTTGAAATAATGTTTTTAAAAACCAAAAATTATTGTGGTTAAGATGGAGCTGACTTAGGCATCTTGTAAATATATGCTCTTACATAATGCTCTAAAATCCTACCTCTCACTTATTCATTTGATGGATATTCTTAAAATACCTACTGTGTGTCAGGCATTGTGCTCAGAATACATTAATAGTTAGGTGAACTACCTCAGTTACTTTCACCACAGAGTTCACAGCTTAGGAACATGATAAATTACAGAAAAAGATCATTAATATGCAGAATTACAGTAAAGGAGCAACTATGCCACTTATGTTCTTCTGTGCCCTTTTTTATTTTTATTTTTTGAGACGGAATCTCACTCTGTCACCCAGGCTGGAGTGCAATGGTGCGATCTCGGCTCACTGCAACCCTGAGTTCAAATGATTCTCCTGCCTCAGCTTCCAGAGTAGCTGGGATTACAGGCACCCACCACCATGCCCACCTAATTTTTGTATTTTTAGTAGAGACAGGTTTTCACCATGTTGGCCAGGCTGGTCGCAAACTCCTGACCCTTTGATCCAGCAGCCTCAGCCTCTCAAACTGCTGCGATTACAGGCGTGAGGCACCGTGCCAGACCTCTTCTGTGCTTTATCAAAGGCTGCAATGTGGAAAAATGTCTCAATGGCAATCAGGTGGATGAGTATGCATTAGCACAGTGTGGCTTAATTTTTTTTTTAATTTAGATCCAGGGGGTACCTGTGCAGGTTTGTTACATGGATATATTGCATAATGCTGGAGTTTGGTCTTCTATTGAACCCATCACCCAACTAGTGAACATGGTACCACAGTAACATGGTACGTAGATGGTTTTTCAAGCCTTGGCTTCCTCCTTCCCTTCCCACTTTTGGAGTCCCCAGCACCCATTGTTTTCATCGTTATGTCTGTGTGTACCCATTTTTAAGCTCCCACTTATAAACAAGAACATGTGCTATTTGGTCTTCTGTTTCTGCCTTAATTCACTTAGGATAATAGCCTCTAGCTGCTTCTATGTTACTGAAAAGGACACGATTTCATTCTTTTTCATAGCTGTATAGTATTCCATCATGTCTGTGTTTCACATTTTCTGTAGCAAACCCACCACTGATGGACACTGAGGTTGACTCCATGACTTTGCTATTGTGAATAGTGCTGCAATGAACATATGGGTGAACATGTCTTTTTTTTTTTTTCTGATAGAGTCTTGCTCTGTCACCAAGGCTGGAGTGCAGTGGTATGATCTTGGCTCGCTGCAACCTCCACCTCCTGGGTTCAAGTGATTCTTCTGCCTCAGCCTCCTGAGTAGCTGGGATTACAGGCACCTGCCACCATGCCTGGCTAATTTTTGTATTTTTAGTAGAGATGAAGTTTCACCATGTTAGCCAGGATGGTCTCAAACTCCTAACTTCAAGTGATATGCCTGCTTTGGCCTCCCAAAGTGCTAGGATTACAGGCATGAGCCAAGGCGCCTGGCCAGGTGCAGATGTCTTTTTGGTAGAATGATGTCTTTTACATTGGTAGATACCCAGGAAGGAGACTGCTGGGTTGAAAGGTGGTTTTTTTTTTTTTTTTTTTTTTAAGATGGAGTCTTGCTCTGTCCCCTAGGCTGGAGTGCAATGGCATGGTCTCGATTCACTGCAACCTCTGCCTCCCAAGTTCAAGCAATTCTCCTGCCTCAGCCTCCTGAGTAGTTGGGATTACAGGCACCTGCCACCATGCCCAGCTAAATTTTTTTGTATTTTTTTTTTTAGTAGAGACGGGGTTTCACCATGTTGACCAGGCTGGTCTCGAACTCCTGACCCCTTGATCTGCCTGCCTTGGCCTCCCAAAGTGCTGGCTTACTCCGTGAGCGCCTGGACGGAAGGGTGATTCTATCTTTAGTGCTTTGAGAAATCTCCAGACTGCCTTCCACAGTGGCTGAACTAACATTCCCAACAGAGTGTAACTATTCCTATTCCTCTGCATTCTCATGTCCTCGCGAACATCTGTTGCTTTTTGAGTGTTTTGGCTGAGATATCTGTTGAACATTGAAGAAGACAGACTGTTTTTCAACATTTTAGAGACGTGGAAAGCCAAAAGATACTGCAACATTCACAAGTCCAGCAACCACAGAAGGAGGCTGCCCTGTCATCCTGAGTGTTTACACAGGGAGGACTCCTAGCATCCAGCCAAGGAGGCGCTGGTGCTGGCTTCAGCGGAAGCAGGCAGGGGAGGGAAGGGATCCTGTATGTTCTGTTGGCTCTTGTTAACAAAGGGTCAGCACTGCCAAATCTTAGACTTGAACAATCAAAGCATCCAACAAAAAAGAACAAGAGGATAATTTCGCGGTGGCTCACGCCTGTAACCCCAGCACTTTGGGAGGCCAAGACAAGCAGATCACCTGAAGTCGGGAGTTCGAGACCAGCCTGACCAACATGGAGAAACTCCATCTCCACTAAAAATACAAAATTAGCCAGGCGTGGTGGTGCATGCCTGTAAGCCCAGCTACTTGAGAGGCTTAGGCAGGAGAATCACTTGAACCCAGGAGGCGGAGGTTGCAGTGAGTCAAGATTGCGCCACTGCACTCCAGCCTGGGCAAGAAGGGTGAAACTATGTCTCCTAAAAAAAAATATATATATATATATATATATATAGAGAGAGAGAGAGAGAGAGAGAGAGAGACAAGTTTTCTGTGTAGAGAGGAGTTCTGGAGATAATCAGTTGCTGCTTCTGCGGTGAAGTACAGGAAGTTTTATATAAAAGCTTGAGGCAGTGATGATTGATGTACATAGGGCAGGAAAGATTGGTTGGAATGGGTGTGCTGTTTGTATAGCCTGCACAAATCTGGTCACCTCCACTCTAATCTTTTATTATCCAGATCACCTGATGCCTGTTTCTTTACTGTACACGTGGTAACAGAAAAAAAGGAAGATGGAACCCCATGTTAAACATGCCTGACTTCCAGGTAGCCCTTTTCTATATAGGGACAGCTGCTGGCATTCCACTCATGCAAGCTTCCAGCTTGCTTATCTATGTCTGCAGCTCAATTTTTCGGGTTGTTCTTTGTTAGAAAAGAGATGATTTGGGGGCTGCTTTGTGTTACAAAGGAAATTCCACAGAGGTCTCTGTTGCCCTCACTATCTGCCTAAATAATTTCTTTCTAGCTCGGGTATCATATTGATGAAGCTTCATGCACTTATACAAGTAACTGGGGATTTGGGGGTGAACTTTATAGGGGAGATCTTTGTGATGGTTCTCAAAGGATAAATTAGAGTTTACTGGTCAAAGAACAGAAGGAAAGGAGTTCCAGGCAGGAGAAATCATGAATCTGAAGGATCTCAAGCATGGATGAGCACGGCATTGTGGAGGAATGGTAAATACATTGTGAAAATGCCCTAACTCCATTCTCAGGCCTGTGCAGACATCACTAACCAACTGTGGCCCTTTCTCACTAAGTTTTGCAATCTTTCTCAACATGATGCTCCAGGAAGCTACTACCACTCCAGTTTGAATTGGAATCCAAATGAAATCCATTCCTGGAAGCAAGGGAGAATGATGGGGAATGGATGAATAGGGTGCTGGAGTCAGAATATGAAAAGCTAAGATTCAATTTTCTGGGTTGATAAATGTCTTCCATAAAAGGCCAGTCAGTAAGTATTTTCAGCAGGCTGATACAGCTGCTCCATTCTGCCATTGTAGCATGAAAACAGCCACAGAAGCTGGGTATGGTGGTTCACATCTGTAATCCCATACTTTGGGAGGCTGAGACAGGGGGATCACTTGAGGTCAGGAGTTCGAGACCAGCCTGGCCAACTACTAAAAACACAAAAATTAGCTGGACATGGTAATGCACGCCTGTAATTTCAGCCACATGGGAGGCTGAGGCGGGAGAATCGCTTGAACACGGGAAGCGGAGGTTGCAGTGAGCCGAGATCATGCCACCACACGCCTGCCTGAGGAACAGAGCGAGACTTTGTCTCAAAAACAAACAAGCAAAAATGGCCACAGATAAAAGTAAATGAATGTGTGTGGCCATGTGCTAATAAAACTTTACTGACAAAAACAGATATGGGGCCAGAACTGGCCCAAAGCCACAGATTTCCTAACCCTGCTCAAGGCAGCAGTGGAAAGGACCTCAGGCTGGGAATGACACAAAACACTTCTCCAGACAACAAAAGTTGAAGGTAAAGGTAACTAGAGTGAGATGAAACTGGCAGCAGAAAGAACAGCGATAGGGCTATGAACAGTCTGAGTTGGAGTTAATAAAAATATGAACCTGCTAGAGGAAGTGGACCAGGTTTTAGAAATGCTTGTAAGGGGAGTGGGTAAGACTTGGGGCCCAGAGAGATGTGGAAGTGGCCCATGTTCGAGAAAGCAGAAATGGAGATGAATTAGAGGATTTCTGTTTGGGAGGTTGGGTCAATGGATGGTGATGTCGTTAACGAGGCTAGAGAAAGAGGAACTGACTTGTAGCTAGACATAGAATGAATTCGGGTTTAAACCTATTAGTTAGAGGTGCTGGTCAGACACTGGAATTGAGACATACTTTAGAAAACTGGAAATAGGAATTTTGAGCTCAGGAGAGACTGGAGTGGGAGAAAGGGATACTGGAGTTTTCTCCCTGAAGGAGACACTTCAAGCTACAGAAATTATGATCAGTGATGTGTAAAATGGATTAAGAATAAAGCTCTGTGCTCCAGGCATGGTGGATCATGCCTATAATCCCAGCATTTTGGGAGGCCAAGGCAGGCAGATCATGAGGTCAGGAGATTGAGACTATCCTGGCCAACATGTTGAAACCCTGTCTCTACTAAAATACATAAAAGTTAGCTGGGCGTGGTGGTATGCACCTGTAATCCCAGCTATCAGGAGGGTGAGGCAGAATAATCTCTTGAACCCGGGAGGCAGAGACTGCAGTGAGCTGAGATCATGCCACTGCACTCCAGCCTGGGTGAGAGAGCAAGACTCCGTCTCAATAAAAAAACAAAAATAAAAAAAGTTAAGGCTCAGTGGAAGACCAACATCTAAAGATTGGGAGGAGGAAGACGTACGAGATATACGAGAACAGTAAAAGATAAGCAGGTGAGAATTCCTGGATAGATGAGTGTCCAGGAAATCAAAGGACAGGAAGTGCCAACTCAGCGGACCAGCTTCTGCTGAAGCGTCAAGTAGAGAGACTGCTGGATTTGGTAGTTAGGAGGTTGTGTTAGTCAGGGTTTTTGGAGAGACAGAAACAGTAGGATGTGTGTATACAGGATGTGTGTATACTACCTGATTGGATTTACCTGCTTCATTGCAGGGCTGCCTCCTAGTTATTGTTTGAATGCATTCTTGGTGAATTTTAAATTATGTGTGCTGTATCTTTTTTCTAAAAAAAATACTTTAGGCCGGGCTCAGTGGCTCACACCTGTAATCCCAGCACTTTTGGAGGCTGAGGCAGGCTGATCACCTGATGTCAGGAGTTCAAGACCAGCCTGGCCAACATACTAAAACCCTGTCTCTACTAAAAATACACACACACACACACACACACACACACACACACACACACACACACACACACAATAGCTGGGTGTGGTGGCGGGTGCCTGTAGTCCCAGCTACTCAGGAGGCTGAGGCAGAAGAATCACTTGAACCCAGGAGGTGGAAGTTGCAGTGAGCCAAGATCGCACAACTACACTTCACCCTGGGTGACAGAGTGAGACTCCTTCTCAAAAAAAAAAAAAAAATTCTTTAAACATTTTCAGGCTTTTGAGGGAACATAATTAAGTGACTTGGAAATAGTTTGATACGTTCAAGTCTTGATTCTAACACTGCATAGAGTGGTTACAGAATTTTGTTAAGTCTAGGAGTAATTTGCCCCTGGAATGGTATAACGCTTTCCTGATAATTTTACCCGAAGTTCTGGATGTTAGGAGAGTCTACCCTAACATACAGAGCGTCAGTTTACAGAAAATCTCCCCTAACGTACAGGTAATCTGTGTATTAGACTCCCCTAACACACAGAACTTCAGTTAAAATTGGGTAATAGAAACAAACCATTTGGAGAATAGGAACAAGCTAGTTCTAGTCCCGTGTGAACTCAGAAGATTGTTCTGTCTACTCCGTTTTAGGAGGCTTTCCTAGTTTTGGTTAGTCTCCTTGCAAGCATTTTCTGCTAAGAACTCAAACACTGATGGGAAACCCTCTGCCAATCTCTCCCTTCCCCACACCCCAGTCCCTCTGTAGCCCCCTACCCTGTGGTATTTTGTCTCACAAATTCCTTTTTTGTTTTTTGAGATGGAGTTTTGCTCTTGTTGCCCAGGCTGGAGTGCAATGGCGCAGTCTCAGCTCACTGCAACCTCCGCCTCCTGCGTTCAAGCAATTCTCTTGCCTCAGCCTCCCAAGTAGCTGGGATTAAAGGCACCCGCCACCACGCCTGGCTAATTTTTGTATTTTTAGTAGAGATGGGGTTTCGTCATGTTGACCAGGCTGGTCTTGAACTCTTGACCTCAGGCAATCCACCCACCTTGGCCTCCCAAAGTGTTGGGATTACAGGTGTGAGCCACCATGCCCAGCCGTCTCTTCATACTTTGAACTTTATTTCCTCAAGTCAGCAAGACTGCTGGACTTTTGGGGGGTTATTTCTCCCTGAGCAATGACCCATAGATTCTCTTAAAGTAGTGAGTAGAAGGCCTGAGAAAGTTACCTCATTTTTTTCTCCTTTTAGAGATCACTATAAACATAAGTATTCAATGCCTATTCTCCAATATCTGTAACTCATTATGTCATACAGTGTTATTTTAGTTGTTTAATATGGGAGGATAAATCTCATCCTCATTATTTTTATCACGATGACAAATGGAGCTTTATCATGCACATGGAATGGGAAATTTTGTGTCTGTGAACACACCTGGAGGATTACAAGAAATCATGAAGCGTGACTTCTATACGAGTATATCTATTTCCTCTGGCAGCCATAACAAGGTACCACATACAGGGCAACTGAAACCATGGAAATTAATTTTCCCACAGTTCTGGAGGCTTGTGGTCTGAGATCAAGATGTCAGCAAGGTTGGCTTTTTACGAGGCCCCTCTCCTTGGCTTGTTGATGGCGGTCTTCTCCTTTGTCTTCCCGTAGCCATCCCTTTGTGCGTGTGTGTGCTCTAATCTCCTATTTTTAGATGTACATAACTCATATTGGAATAGGGCCCACACATGTGACCTTATTTTAACTTAATGACCTCTTGAAGAGCCCTGTCTTCAAGTACAGTCACCTCCTGTGATACTGGGGATTAGAACATCAGCACATGAATTTTTTTTTGAGATGGAGTTTTGCTCTGGTCGCCCAGGCTGGAATGCAACGGCATGATCTTGGCTCACTGCAACCTCCGCCTCCCAGGTTCAAGTGATTCTCCTTCCTCAGCCTCCTGAGTAGCTGGGATTACAGGCGCACACCACCACGCCTGGCTAATTTTTTATTTTTAGTAGAGATGGGGTTTCACCATGTTGGCCAGGCTGGTCTCGAACTCCTGACCTCGGGTGATCTACCCACTTCGCCTCCCAAAATGCTGGGGATTACAGGCGGGAGACACCGTGCCTGGCCAAAAGATGTTCTTTAAGACAGTTTCCACTATGGACATTTGGTGCTCAATTCCATCGAGGAGCTCTAGGGGGCAGTGTAGAGCACGTGTCTTAGATACTAATAGATTCTACTAATTTTTGTCCATTATACATTTGGAGGTTGTTCCCACAATATCTAGTCCTTGGGTTTCTTTTTTTTTTAATTTTATTATTATTATTATTTGTGACAGAGTCTTGCTCTGTCGCCCTGGCTGGAGTGCAGTAGCACGATTTCAGCTCACTACAACTTCCACCTCCCAGGTTCAACAATTCTCCTGCCTCAACCTCCAGAGTAGCTGGGATTACAGGCAAGCGCCACAACGCCTAGCTAATTTTTTTGTATTTTTAGTAGAGATGGAGTTTCGCCATGTTGGTCAGGCTGGTCTCGAACTCCTGACTTCATGATCCACCTGCCTTGGCCTCCCAAAGTGGTGGGGATTACAGGCGTGAGCTACCGTGCCTGGCCAATAGAAGTGCTTTAATTTAAGACAGTTTCCACTACGGACATTTGGAGCTCAATTCCACCGAGGAGCTCCAGGGGGCAGTGTAGAGCGTGTGTCTTAGGTATTAGTAGATTCTACCAATTTTTGTCCATTATACATTTGGGGGCTGTTTCCATGACATCTATTCCTTGGGTTTCTGCCCTGCTCTGTGCATGATGTAAACAAACCACAATAGCTAGAAGTCCTTAGAGAAAGTGTAGCCCCCAGGCAAAATGTCACAGGTGCTCAAACTGAAATTCCAGGCAGCAACTATGACATGCTAAGTGCTGAGCATATAATCAGGTACAGATCACACCTGCTGCACACCCCTAACTGTTCTGTCCCCTCCAGGTGCTGTGCTCCATGATTGCAGGGCTGCTGCACTTCCTCTACCTGGCTTCCTTCACCTGGATGCTCCTGGAAGGGCTGCACCTCTTCCTCACCGTCAGGAACCTCAGGGTAGCCAACTACACCAGCACGGGCAGATTCAAGAAGAGGTTCATGTACCCTGTAGGCTACGGGATCCCGGCTGTGATTATTGCTGTGTCTGCAATAGTCGGACCCAAGAATTACGGAACATTTACTCAGTAAGCTTAGTGTGGTCTTTATGAAGGTGGTAGTGATGCCCACAGCTCCTGTGTGACTTAAAATCAAAACATTTTCTTAGTCCATCTTTTCTGTTTTTTTTTTTTTTTGAAACAGAGTTTTGCTCTTGTTGCCCAGGCTGGATTGCAATGGTGAAGTCTTGGCTCACCATAACATCCACCTCCTGGGTTCAAGCGATTCTCCTGCCTCAGCCTCCCAAGTAGCCAGGTCTACAGGTGCCTACCACCAAACCCAGCTAATTTTTGTATTTTTAGTGGAGACAGGGTTTCATCATATTGGTCAGGCTGGCCTCGAACTCCTGACCTCAGGTGATCCACTCACCCCAACCTCCCAAAGTGCTGGGATTACAGGCATGAGCTGCCTCGCCCAGCCCTTAGTCCATCTTTTAATTGCCAATTATACTTCAAACTAGTCCTTCCTTAAGCCTGAATTCTATTTTCTCTTGAAAATCCCTAGAACAATGGTTCTCAGCATCTTTGAGGTTGGATCCCTTTGAGAATCTTGTTGAAAGTCAAAGCTCCTTTCCCCAGACAAATGTACATATACAAGAAATTTTGAATAAAACTTCTGTTAATTCAGAGACAGGAAAAGCAAATTCAGGCCAGGTGCAGTAGCTCACATCTGTAATCCCAGTACTTTAGAAGGCTGAGGCAGGAGAACCTGGGAGGCGGAGGTTCAGGCTGGAAACAAAGCATCTCTTTAAGAGGGACAACATTGAGAGGCCGAGATGGGCAGATCACCCGAGGTCAGGAGTTCAAGACCAGCCTGGCCAACATGGTGAAATCCCTTCTCTACTAAAAATACAAATAATTAGCTGGGCATGGTGGTGCATGCCTGTACTCCCAGCTACTCGGGAGGCTGACGCAAGAGAATCGCTTGAACCCAGGAGGCGGAGGTTGCGGCGAGCTAAGATCACACCATTGCACTCCAGCCTGAGCAACAAGAACGAAATGCCATCTCAAAAAAAAAATAAAATAAAATTCAGAACCCCACATTAAGAACTCATGGGCTATGTGTTCTGCTGGATTCTGAAAGAGTAGGTGTAATGGGCTAAGAGTATCCAAGATGTAAAGAAAAACACCATTATTAAAACTATCAAAGGCCTATGATGCATGAGAAATAGTGCTTCCTCTATGCAGTAAGTAGCTCATGCCATTCTCACCACAACCCTATGAAGTCAGCAGTTTCTTTTCTTTTTCTTTTTTTGAGACAGAGTCTTGCTCTGTCACCAGGCTGGAGTGCAATGGCATGATCTCAGCTCACTGCACCCTTTGCTTCCCAGGTTCAAGCGATTCTCCTGCCTTAGCCTCCTGAGTAGTTGGGAATACAGGCATGTGCCACCATGCCCACCTAATTTTTTTGTATTTTTAGTAGAGATGGGGGTTTCAGCGTGTTAGCCAGGATGGTCTCGATCTCCTAACCTTGTGATCCATCGCCTTGGCCTCTCAAAGTGCTGGGATTACAGGTGTGAGCCACTGCACCCTGCCAGCAGTTTACTTTCTTATGCATGGGATACCTTGATCTGAGTGAATTTCATAAACTTTCCCAAGGTCAGAGCTGGAAGGTGAGTAAGTCAGAATTGTCAAGGCCATACTCTGAATAGTCATGTTTTATTGCTTCACTAAAGAAGCTTGCAAAACTCAACACACAACAGTTAGTTGAAGAAATTAATATTTTGTTAATGTTGCTTGGGTTTGGAAGTAGGTTGTACATATGCTAAAACATAATGTCTGATGCTGTTGTCCCTCTTTTTTTTTTTTGAGACGGAGTCTGGCTCAGCTGCCCAGGTGTGATCTCGGCTCACTGCAACCATGTCTCCCTCCTGTCTCAGCCTCCTGAGTAGCTGAAATTACAGGCACCTGCCATCATGCCCAGCTAATTTTTGTATTTTTTAGTGGAGATGGGGTTTCACCATGTTGGCCAGGCTGGTCTTGAACTCCCGACCTCAGGTGATCCTCCTACCTTGGCCTCCCAGTGTTATCCCTCTTAAAGTCAAAGAGATGCTTTGTTTCCAGCTTCAACTCTACGTCCTGCCAGAATGCTGGAGACAGAATGGTAGAGGAGTTGACCAACATTTTTGATAAAGGGCCAGATGGTAAATATGTTTGGCTGTGCAGGCCACAGGGTCGCTGAGGTGACTAGTTAAGGTTGCCCATGTAGTGTGAAAGCAGCATTGTTGATTCATAAATGAATGAGTATGATTGTCTTTCAGTAAAACTTATGAAAGCAAGTGGTGGGCTGGATCTGACCCATGGGCCATAGTTGGCAACCCTTGGAGTAGAACTTAAATTTGGAAGCTTTTCTGCCTACTGAATGTTGGAGTCAGGCTCTCAGGTTCCCTTTAAAAAAAAAAAGTTATGCGGGCTGGGCATGGTGGCTCACACCTGTGATCTTAGCACTTTGGGAGGCTGAGGTGGGCGGATCACAGGGTCAGGAGTTCGACATCAGCCTGACCAACATGCTGAAACCCTGTCTTTACTAAAAATACAAAAATTAGCTGGGCATGGTGGCACACACCTGTGATCCCAGCTACTCAGGAGGCTGAGGCAAAAGACTCACTTGAACACAGGAGGCAGAGGTTGCAGTGAGCTGAGACCACGCCACTGCACTCCAGCCTGGGTGACAGAGTGAGACTCCATCTCAAAAAAGAAAAATAAAATAAAATAATTTATACTACCTTTGCTATCATAAGCCAAAAAAGAATACAAATTATCTGGACAACAGAGTACTTGGTGCATGGAATATGCTTAATTAGAGTTGGGTTTTGTAGCTGTAGTTAAATTATTGTTTTTACCCTCTTGCTCATTATAGCAATCATTATTGACCTGCTAACTACATTTATTACCATTAATTCATTGCTAGGAACTCTATTCAAAAACTTCAAGCACATTATCTTATTTAATCTTTCCTACAATTTCTATATGAAAGCAACGACAAAATCCTCTGATGAAAAAACAAATCAAAGGCTATCCAAATAAAGAGATAGTCTATGTTCATGGATAAACAACTCAATGTTGTCAAGATATCAGCTCTTACCAACTTGATCTACAGATCCAACACCTTCCAAATCAAAATCCCAGAAAATTATTTTGTGGCTATTGACAAATTGATTCTGAAGTTTAGATAAAGGAGGCAAAAGACCTAGAATGGCCAACACTATTTAAGAGAACAACGAAGCCACAGAACTGGCATTACCCAGCTTCAAGCCTCAGTATACAGCTACAGTAATCATTTAATCTTTCCAGTACTTTGATCATTCCCACTATACTCTTGAGAAAACTCAGCCTCAGAGCATATATCTGTGTCAGATGAGGGCCCACATCTGACTCCAACTAAAATTCAGAATTCTGAGTCAAGCAACTCGTGGCCCTGTTCAGATCTTGCACCAGGAGCCAGCATTCAAGCTCTCTGCCTTCTCCCAAGGAAGAGGCAGCTAATGCTTCTCTCTCTCTCAACAGCTGCTGGCTCAAGCTTGATAAAGGATTCATCTGGAGCTTCATGGGGCCAGTGGCAGTTATTATTTTGGTAGGTGATACTTATTTATGGGTGTGCCCACCTTGAGTTGACCAAGCACACAAAATGGGTTTCTTATCTGTTAAAGGGGATATAAGAAGATAAGGAAATATAGCCTAATGTGATCAATCCCTCTTCCTGAAAGTACTGTCCTCACTTTTCTTTCCTTGGATTCCTCCTGGCTCACTTGTTGCTTTGATGTAATAATATCACCTCTCCTGGGACTTCTTTTCAAAATGCTGTATTCGTTCATTCAACATATATTTAACTATTGGTGTCTCTACGCAGGGTGACATGGTTTCCTGTTTGCCAGGACTTTCTGATGATACCTGTTCCCTGGTAGAGACATTAACAGCACTCTTCCACTTTCCAAGTGGCCTGATTTGAATGATAAGTTGTATAGTCACCCTAACCAAGCACCAAATACAACTATAGGGTATTTGCTGTGTGTTGCACATAATAGAGCAGAACATGTGTGCATACCATCTTTATAAAACCTGTGTCTGTTCGGAAAAGACTCTTAGATCATCCTCAAATTAGATTATATAAAATGGCCCCAAATGAAAATTCCAAGTCATTTTTTTCATGTGGTTTCCACAGATAAACCTGGTGTTCTACTTCCAAATTCTGTGGATTTTGAGAAGCAAACTTTCCTCCCTCAATAAAGACGTTTCCACCATTCAGGACACCAGGTAAGAAGGCATCAGAAGCAGTGGTACCCACACGTTATTCCTACATGACCACATTTTGGGGAAAGAAATAACCCATGCAGAAATATAAATTATTTTGGTACACGATAAAGAGTATGTGAAGGACAATTTAGAGAAGAAATAGAAACTCTGATTTTCAGGTAACTTTATTTCCTTATTCAATAAATATTCATACTGGGTGCAGTGGCTCACACTTGTAATCCTAGCACCTGGGGAGGCTGAGGAAACAGGATTATTTGAGTCTAGGTGCTCGAGACCAGCTTGGGCAACATATTTGAGACCCCTGTCTCTACAACAAATTTACAAAACTGGCTGGGCATAGTGGTGTGCACCTGCAGTCCCAACTATTTGGGAAACCGTGGAGGGAGAATCACCTGAGCTTGGGAGGTCGAGGCTGCAGTGAACTAGGATGATGTCACTGTATTCCAGCCTGGGCAATAGAGTGAGATCCTGTCTCAAACAAAAACAAAACAAAACAAAACAAAAACCATTCATCAAGTGCCTCCTTTGTATTACATACTCTTCATATGAAATTAATTCCAAGAGTATCAACATCCTCCTCCCACTCCACCAAGAGTCCATACACCTCTGGACTCCACTTTCTTTCATTGTTGAAACTCAGTTCTCATGGGTACCAATCTAAGCTATTAGAAATAATTAACAAGTAGTAAATAGGATCTTGATAGATGCTGGGCATTTACCAATATTATTTCACAGAATGCTAATAATTTCAACCCATGTGGTGAATGCTGGTAATATCGTCATTGATAATATGAGCCAATAGCTCACCTTACCCAAGAGTGGGTAAGGATCTTGCATTGGTGAGTCATGTGCATGAAAATTAAAGGACTATCTGTCTAATTTCAGACCCTGTGTCTAGTCTCCTCTACTTATCACACCAATGTGACATTTCTTAACCTTGGTTTCCTCAATCTTCGCGGGTCAGTGTCACCCTTCTTAGTATTTCTCCATCCCCCTATTTCTCAATTCCTTACCCTCAAATGCCTCACTTCTTCCTCAGAACTGCAAACAGCATGCCCCATGTCTGACCTAATTCCCAGCAGTGATGCCCTGCTACCAGCTTCTTCCTCTTGCTGGTGAATAGACTGTTTTCCTGTTATGCTATGCTAAGTTAATGTCATCCTTTAGGGTAGAGGTTAACCATCTCATCTGTTTCCTAAGTAATAAATCTGAAATTAACACTGACATCATGGAAACATTGTGCTCTTTCAATAGGAAGGAGTTCGATTCTAGAAATTTCAGACATCATGGCAGGAAGGGGAGGTAGGCAAAGAGGAGTCGAGAGACTTGTTCCAGATCTGTTAGAAGCCCCCATCCACTTGAGTTCCTTTGCCTTTCAAGCTTCAGAATGAACCACTGTGCTACAGAATTGCGTATCTGTGGCTCCCTTTTCCTGCACCTTGCTTCTGTCCTCTCTCCCTGCAGACTGGCTTCCCACAGTTGATGAGCAGGGCAGAGCCACCCCAAAAGGATCTCACAGGTCCATTCTCCAAGCCTCTTACTTCAAATGCTTAAGAGAGAAAATCTGGTTGGCTAGGGAGAAAATTCATTGACTGACTCATTATAGGTCAGGGGTCTTCACTGGGGCTATAGTCCGTGAGATGAAGCCATATGGCACCATTTAGGCCAAAGAGAAAGTTGTCATGGGAGAATCCTGATATGCCAGTGATGCCATCTCCTAAAGGTAGACATAGGTAGGTTGTCTGTCTTTTCTGTAAGCGTAAATGGAAAAAGGGCTGGATATAAGAAAAACTACCAAGCTAGATAGCAGCTGTGGAAAACCTAGGAACCAAATGAGGACTAGGAAGGACTAATTACCAAGCTTATCACAAACCATAATATTTATTATCCATTACATGCTAGGCATTGTTCTAGGGACTGGAAATACAGCAGTGAGTAAAACAGACAAATCCTGTCATTAATATGCCCTCGCAGAGTTTATATTTCCATGGGGGTAACACAAAAAGTCTCTCCCTCTCTCTCTACTCCCCCCTCCCACACACACACTCATTAGCACTCCCAGCCACCATCAACAATCCCACTCCATTATATGAAACACAATATATTTTTGTGTGAAGAAACCTAACATTATGTTATGTTCTAAAGTCAGGAATTCACCAATTTTTTAATACAAATTTCTAGAAGGCATTTCCCATAAATCTTCCAAAAAGTCTAGGCAGAAGACATGCAGAGAAATCAAATTATTTTCAATGGCGGGGGGAAAAAGCAGTATTCAAAGTGATTTGCCATGATTGAAACCATTGGTTCCGCTTCATCCTCACGCTGTGTGACCTTGTCGTATATATCACTTAACTGCATAAAGCTGTTATGAGGTTTAAATAAGGGAATGCACACAAAGCATTTAGTTAGTGCTAATATTAACTACACTTGTAGTGAATACCTAGTAAACCGTAGTTGTTGTTACTTTTATTCCCTGCAGAGTCATGACATTTAAAGCCATTGCTCAGCTCTTCATCCTGGGCTGTTCTTGGGGCCTTGGCTTTCTTATGGTTGAAGAAGTAGGGAAGACAATTGGATTAATCATTGCATACTCATTCACCATCACCAACGTCCTTCAGGGAGTGTTGCTCTTTGTGGTACACTGTCTCCTTAATCGCCAGGTAAGGGTAATTATTTAGCCTGTCATCAGCCTAGTCCCAAAGTCGAACTGAATGGTTGTTCACATTCTCACTCTTCCCTGACCTTTTATAATTGTATTTTGGGGTTGCCTTGATTTGGGGATGAGGGTTTAGGTGCTGCTGGGGTATGCTGTGAGTTTCATCTGTTTAGTGTTGTAACATATCTCTGAAAAGCATGCATCAGTCAGGATAAGGTGGATTATGCTGCAATAACAAATAGCCCCTTGCCTTCCACACTCAATCTTAGCAACTTAAAACAATAAATGTTTATTTCTTGCTTGTGCTACATAACTGTGATTTAACCCACACTGTCTTTCCTCTGGGATGCAGGCTGAAGGTGTGGCCCCCTCTTTAGAACATTGATGGTTTCATGGTACAGGAAAAGGAGACTGTGGGAAAGCACAGCTTAGCTCTCTTAAAGCTTCTACCTTGTAGTGAGGTACCTCTGTTCTGCTCATTTAATTAGTCAAAGAAAGTCACATGACCATACCTCAGGGATGAATAATCTTCCCACAAACTCAAAGAGACTTCAAGTCTAATCCCAGTTCTTCTGCTGGGTAGGTGGCTGTGTGACTCCAGGTAAACTGCTTATTCTTTCTAAGCATCATCTATAGTTTTTTCATCTGCAAATGTGGTGATGCCTTCAGTAGAGGCTTGAAGATTAAAATGAATCAGTGCAATCTCCTAGCATAGTCCTTGGCACATATTAAGATCTCAGTGAGGGTTGTTATTTCAATTTTACCCTCCACAGAAAATTAGGACCAGTTTTCCTGGTGTTTTCCCTTTGCTGTTGAATAAAACTACCAGCAGTTAAGGTGCTAGTGGCAAAAAAGGCTATCTTAACACATCATTAATTTCTCTACAATCTTTTAGTGCCTTTATGCTTGGTACTTCTTACTCACAGAAGTAAAATATAATTTGTCTTTGTAAAACGATGTTAGGCATTAAATCTTTAAATGTCATTTTAGCATATTAAGGAGGTTAGAGTAAGGCAATTCTTGAAACCACAGGCAATTCTTGGAATCACAGAGGATGAGTGAGTGAAAAGGTTAGCATCAGGGCTCTGAGTAATAATGGCAAGGCTTCGAGTGCTGGCTGTGTGACCTTGGGCATGTCAATTTACCTGCAAGTGTCTCAACTTCTTCACCTTTAATTGTGGGTAGAAGAAATGTCTTCCTCACTCAATTTATGTAAGAATGAAGTGATATATTGCATACACAAGGTCTTGAATATGGCTAGTGTTCAATAATGGTGACTTTCACTATCATACAATCACCAACACCACAGCATTATCATCTAAGCATCATCAACATCACTTTTATCATTACCACCATTATCATCTTTATCATAATCACCTTCATCATCACCATCATCACCACTTTCACCATCATCATCATCGCCTCCATCATCACCTACAACATAGTCATCACTACCATCACCTTCATTATCATCTTCATCGTCATCACCCTCACCATCATCACCATCAACATCACTTTTGCCATCATCAGTTTCATTACCTGTATCATCACCTTCATCATTATCACCTTCATCACCATCATCACCATTACCATCAGCATCATCATCTTAATTACCTTCATTACCACCACCATCATCAACAGTCACCTTCATCACCATTGTCACCGTTACCATCGCCTTCATTATCACCCCTATCATCACTGTCATCGCTACAACCTTTATAATCACCACCTTCACCATCATCACCATCATCACCTTCATCATCTTCACATTATTTTATCATCACTATCATCACCATCACCATGACCCATCATCGCGTTTACCTTCATCAACATCACCATCATCATGATCATCTTTATCGTCATCATTACCGTCACTTTCACCAGTTAGTTTTATTATCTTTATCAACATCATCATCATATCATCAGCTTTATTATCATCTCCATTATCACCCTCACTGTCATCACCATTACTGTCACCTTCCTCATCGCCATCATCTTAGTTTCCTTCATTATCACCACCAATATCATCAACAGTCACCTTCATCACCATCATCATCATCTATTGAGTCCTAGTGTCTGACATTTAACATACACCTTTTTACAAGGTTTAAATAAAATGAATCAACAAGAGCATGGCCAAGATTATATGGAAAACTAGAAAGAGAGTAGGGCTTGGTATCTTTATCTTTAGCCTTGCATTTTAGGATCTTTTCTCCTAAACCAAGCTCTGGATGTGACATGGACCTCTCTACTCAAATTTCCAGGTGCGAATGGAATACAAAAAATGGTTTAGTGGGATGCGGAAAGGGGTAGAAACTGAAAGCACTGAGATGTCGCGCTCTACTACCCAAACCAAGACGGTAAGATCAGCTCCTCCTGAGTGCCTCACTGGAACCCAACATCTCATGCCTCTTGAAGCTTCCTGGTTCCTTGATCTGGAAAAAAAAAAAAAAAAAAAGAAATTCCATTAGGTTCCTGTATTATGCAGCTGAAGTTTCTGGGTTTCGAGACCAAAACCAGAACTTTTCTTTCTTTCTTTCTTTTCTTCCTTCCTTCCCTTCCTTCTTTCCTTTCTTCCTTTCTTCTCTTTCCTTCCTTCCTTCCCTCCCTCTTTCCCTCTCCCTCCCTCCTTCTTTCCCTCCCTCCCTCCGCCTCCCTTCCCTCTCTCCCTCCCTCTTTCCTTTCTTCCTTTCTTTTTCTCCCTTTTTTTCTTGCTCTCTCAGTCTCTTCTCTCCCTCATTCCTGGTTTCCCTCTCCTTCCTTACATTTTCTTTCTCACTGTCTTTTTCACTATCTTTTTCTCTCTCTTCCTCCTCCTCTTTTTGTTCTTTCTACCCTCTCTCCTCTTCCTCTCTTCATTTCTTCCTTCAATAAACATCCAAAGGATATTTAACAAAAAATAATTTTTAAAATAATTATTAACAACATTCATTTAACAAATATTTATTGTCCACTCTGGGCCAGGCACTGTTTAGCTGCTAGAGAACCATTAATGGACACACTGATAGTCACCCTTGACTTCACAGAGCTAACATTCTAGATGGGTGCGGGGAATGACAACCAAAAGTGAATTTTATTGTTTGTTAGAAAGTCATAAATGTTAGAAAGAAAAATAGAGCAATGGAGAGCAGCCAGGAGTGACAGGGTGGAAGGATTCCAGTTTTAAATAAAGTGACTATAAGAAGCTGTCACTTGACTGAAAATTGAAGGCCGTGTGTGATAAAAATGACTGGCCAGGCACGGTGGCTCACGCCTGTAATCCCAGCACTTTGGGAGGCCGAGGTGGGCAGATCATGAGGTCAGGAGGTCGAGGCCAGCCTGGCCAGCATAGTAAAACCTCATCTCTATTAGTCTCTACTAAAAATACAAAAATTAGCCCGGCATGGTGGCGTGTGCCTGTAGTCTCAGCTACTGGGGAGGCTGAGGCCGTAAAATTGCTTGAACCCAGGAGGCAGAGGTTTCAGCGAGCTGAGATGGTGTTATTGCATGCCAACCTGGGCGAGAGAGTAAGGTCTCAAACAAACAACAAAAAGAAACCCTCTGGTTTGTGAAATTGTCTAGATTTGGAGGACTAGGAAGAGAGTCTAAGTACTTTGGTCAGAAACCACAGATTCCTGTGTGCTGTGACTCGTGAAACTGGGTTTATCCCTGCGGCAGCCTGGATGCTGAGCCCACAGAGCTGTTTCAAGAGACACGAGCTTTATTTTGGGACAGAGAGCTTCTCAGCCACACTAGCACCTCTCGTGAGGATTAAATGGTGTCAAATAAGCGCTTGGAAGGCTGCCTGGCAGTACAGGAAGCTCTGTAAATGTTTGTGAAAAGATGAAATGACAATTATAGATGGTGGAGTTTTTTGGTTTTTTGTTTTTTGTTTTTGACCGAGTCTCACTCTTTCGCCAGGCTGGAGGGCAGTAGCTCAATCTCGGCTCACTGCAACCCCCGCCTCCTGGGTTCAAGCGATTCTTTTGCCTCAGCCTCCCAAGTAACGGGGACTATAGGCGTGCACCACCATGCCCAGCTAATTTTTGTATTTTTAGTAGAGACGGGGTTTCACCATGTTGGCCAGGCTGGTCTCAGTCTCTTGACCTCGTGATCCGCCCACCTTGGCCTCCCAAAGTGCTTTTAGGGATTACAGGCGTGAGGATTGTGGAGTTTTTTTGGAGGAGAGTGGGAAGCTGTGAAGTCAGATACTGAGCTTCAGACCTTACAGAAATCCTGGCTTGTTATCTCCAGGCAAGTCAGAAGTTCTAGTTAATTTCTGAGGTATTACATTCTCATTCACCTTTTCTCCTTATTCTCTTCCCCCTAAGTAGGAAGAAGTGGGGAAGTCCTCAGAATTCTTTCATAAAGGAGACACTCCATCATCAGCTGAAGATTCAGCCAAGCAACTGCAGCCACAGCTTCATCTCGTCTCTGCTACTTGGCTGAAAATGAACTGACCTGTTTATCCACAGCACCCCTGGGTCACATGCAGACCGCACAAATGCCAATATTTCTAGCTTTCCTGTGAAAAGTCCAGGCTCATTCACTTATTTTGGCTTTTTATCTTCATAGAAAGAACAGAATATCTGGGAGAATTCTTAGATCCAAAATCCAGTAGTGTGGCCTGTACAATGAAGTGTCCGAAGGATGCATTTTATTTTTTGTTTTTATTTTTATTTTTTTTTCTCGAGAAGGAGTCTCGCACTGTTTCCAGGGCTGGAGTGCAGTGGTGCTATTTTGGCTTACTGCTACCTCCACTTTCTTTCCCTCCTTCCTTTTTTCCTTCCTTCCTTCCCTCCCTCCCTCCTTTCATCCTTCTTTCCTTCCCTCTCTTCCTCCTCCTCCCTTTCTCCCTCCCTCCTTCCCTCCCAAGTGATTCTCCTGCCTCAGCCTCCCAAGTAGCTGTGATTACAGGTGCCCACCACCATGCTGGCTAATTTTTTGTATTTTTAGTACAGACTGGGTTTCACTATGTTGGCCAGGCTGGTCTCCAAATCCTGACCTCGTGATCTGCCCACCTCGGCCTCCCAAAGTGCTGGGATTACAGGCGTGAGCCACTGCGCCTGCCCAAAGGATACATTTTAAAGATGGCAGGTGGGAGAGGTGGATTTTCTTCCTGCAGCTATTACCACCTTGCCAGAAACTCTAACTGGCATCTGGATTCAGCTCATAGTTCCCTTTATGGCCTCTCTGCTGTATTTTATGCTCCCGAAGACCTTACATCATCACTCCACATTCACACATAATTCAACAACTTCCATATGGATCAATATTAAAGAGGGTGCTGCATTTCACAATACAAAAACACATTATCATCCTAGCTTATGGGTGCATTGTCCCTGCACAGGCTCTTTTGTCGAAGACACTGACATTTTCCCCATTTTCTTTGCCTGAGATTTTTTTTTTTTCTTGAGACAGAGTTTTGCTTTTGTTGTCCAAGCTGGAGTGCAGTGGTGCAATCTCAGCTCACTGCAACCTCCGCCTCCTGGTTCAAGAGATTCTCCTGCCTCAGCCTCCCAAGTAGGTGGGATTACAGGCACTCCCCACCACGCCTAGCTAATTTTTTGTATTTTTAGTAGAGATGGGGTTTCACCATGTTGGCCAGGCTGGTCTCGAACTCCTGACCTCAGATGATCCACCTGCCTCGGCCTCCCAAAGTGCTGGGATTACAGATGTGAGCCACCGCACCCAGCCTGCCTGAGACTTTTCGAACCTCCATGTACACATGCGTTAAAGAACATTCTGTTTTCTTAGTGTCCTCTTAAACATGTCCCAGTACAATTGTCCAGAAACAAAACCGTTGATCATTTGGACTCATTGTTTGGTTTTACTATTTCTATTTACTTTTACAAAGTTACTGGTTTTGAGGTATATTTTTCAGCACACTAATAAATGTGTGGATGACTGTTATGAGGCAATAGCCCCAAAAAAGATTTTAAATGCTAATGATTGTCAGTGTTAAATAGGCAAGGGTCACCATCATTTATTAGAAGAAATTTCAAGCCAGGCATGGTGGCTCATGCCTGTAATCCCAGAACTTTGGGAGGCTGAGGTGGGAGGACTGCTTGAGGCCAGGAGTTTGAGACACCCTGGACAACACAGTGAGACTCCATATCTACAAAAAATTTACTCAATTAGCTAGGCATGGTGGTGCATTCCTGCAGTCCCCTCTACACAGGAGGCAAAGGTGGTAGGATTGCTTGAGCCCAGGAATTCGAGGCTGTAGTGAGCTATGACAACTGCACTCCAGCCTGGGAGGCAGTGATACTCTGTCTCAAAAAAATGAAAGACAGAAAGAGAGAGGGAGAGAGGGAGAGAGGGAGAGAAGGAGACAGGGAGAGAGGGAGAGAGGGAGCGAGGGGGAGATGGAGAAGAGGGGGCGAAGGGGAGAGGGGAGAGAAGGTGAGGGGGAGAGGGAGGGAGGGAGGGAGGGAGGGAAGGAAGGAAGGAAGGAAGGAAGGAAGGAAGGAAGGAAGGAAGGAAGGAAGGAAGGAGGACTTTTCTGCTTAATCAGTGCAAATGTCTCCTCCATACAATGTAAACAGAGTAGTGTACATCCACCCCATCTGCT